>CM064505.1:45379750-45476996 GCA_032716605.1 Paralithodes platypus
GGCAAAAAAAGGATATATGAAACATTTGGTGAACCAAAATACAACATTATGATTTACATAAACAACTGTTATATCTAATTCACGTCAACGAAACCCATGAAAAACCTGTCCCACCATGGGAGGAGAAATAGAAAGACGAATAATTTTAGATATTATGCCATTTTAACAAATAGAAGAAAAAACAGAACATGTATCAATACAAATAGAAGTAAGAAACATTACTGCCCAAGCAGAGGAATAATAACAAAATGTACACTGGTCCTAAAGTTTAGCACATCGTTTAGTGTGGATGGGTCGGTAATGGAAAATGCCTAGGGCAGGTTGTGGGATTTAACTTAGAGATTACATGCAAGCACTCCTAACATGTGGGCTGAGAAAACAGAATATAACTTATAGCCTAAGCGATAATATATCAATCAAATTCAGGTTCCTGCAATTCCGTATGCGGATATGATATTGAGACTTAATAGACCCAACTCGAAGGAGGAGAAGGGGACCCTGTAAGCTTCTTTGTTGACAGTCAGATGGGGCTCTGGACTCCCTAAACTGTAAAACACCAGTATACGAAAATATTGTTATCCAATGCCGGAATATTGTACATCAACTCCAATTAAAAGGGAGAACAATTGTGTTCTCATGAATACCATCACACACAGGGATTACCTATAATGAAAAAGTTGATATAATAGCTAAAAATGCTACTGAAAAAATGGAAATTGATGTACAATGTACCCTATCTTTGAAACAGGTAAAAAACAAAATAAAGAAATGTCAAGAAGTAAAAGAAGCTAGAGATATCGAGTGTAAGTATATAGCCAGGCCTAGTGCCACCATGCATCATTACAGAGAGGTGGTAGATAAAACTAAATTCAATTATGGGAATGTTACAAGTAAGTGGAAAGATTCTGTATGTACTAGGTTAAGACTAGGCTACACATATTACTGGGAATTAGGCATTAATACTGCAGAGAAGGGTAGGAGTTGTAGGCTGTGCAATAGGCCAAGATCTCACACCCTTCAACATTATATACTGCAATGTATAACTTTAATAAAATATAGAAATAATACAATTGAAAATGTAACTAAACAGATAATATGGATGTTCAACAGTGGAACTATGTACAACCTTTTAAAAGAATGTAAAATTATAAAACATATAATTTGATGTGTAGCTATGCTCTTCAACTAAACACATGTACATTCTAGTGGTGCCTTACAGGCCACCCTGGGTCAGCAAACCTACGCTCCCTAACCATACTGCTGTATTGTCCTCAATATTCTCGGCTAATGGCTTGATGTACAAGTACCTCCGGATATGCGGCACATCCCTCCCGGAGGACTACTTGCACCTTCCCTCCGAATATTATTTTATGGAAATAAAATAATATGAATCTGAATCTGAATCTGTATGGCTGTATGTTTTGGGTGCTGGGGTCTGGTGACTGGGTCACGACGGTTAGGGTCCCTCTAGGATGTTTAAGGAGGGATTAACACGGTCGGGGCTCAGTTGGGGGTCTTGTGGGACAGCATGCGTGTTTAAAAACAAAAAAACAATCTGATCAAGGTCTATAACGGGGACTCATGTAATTTAGATATGTCTTTATTATAATACTGTATATACTAAACTTAGGTAGTGTTAAAAATTATCTTCAATATCAATGTATTACTCCTCTAACTATATATGTAATGACATAGTTTAAGCTAGAAATAGGTTGAAGATTGCGTATGCACCTTCGCCCTTTTGAGATAATGTAACTATGATACTTGTGTAACATTTGTACTTTTCTCAATAAAACAATCAAATCAAATCAAATCTCTCCCCCTTTTCTCTCTCTCTCTCTCTCTCTCTCTCTCTCTCTCTCTCTCTCTCTCTCTCTCTCTCTCTCTCTCTCTCTCTCTCTCTCTCTCTCTCTCTCTCTCCCTCTCTCCTCCTCCCACTACACTCACTCATGGACTTCAACCTTGCTGTGTCCTCCATGCTTTACTCACCCTACACACACACACACACTCTCTCTCTCACTCTTCTGTGATTATGCGTTTTTAAATGAATGAATAAAGGAGATAAATGCTAAGATATAACAAATGGTGTATCTGCTTCCCGTCCTAATGACTCGAGTTCAATCTCCGCTCAAGTTGAAAAGTTACCGTCTCCTCTTGA
This sequence comes from Paralithodes platypus, assembly GCA_032716605.1. Classification (NCBI taxonomy): domain Eukaryota; kingdom Metazoa; phylum Arthropoda; class Malacostraca; order Decapoda; family Lithodidae; genus Paralithodes; species Paralithodes platypus. The sequence goes on from CM064505.1 coordinate 45,381,909, forward strand.
GCAAGGGAGATGGGTAATGGTCTCGGTCATTACAAGAGTTAAAGATGATGTAAGGAAATAAAGAAGTGAGAACGTATAGAAAATGTAAGAAAATACAGCAAATGTAAGAAAATAATCTATTATCTATTCTATCTATATGCTCAGGCCCAATCCCCATTTTGGGGGTAGCCGACTCAAGACAGAGCAAGAACAGGGAAAACACAAAAACAACATAAAACAAAAAATAAACACAGATAAAAAACACAAACTCACACACATCCAGGTCACCCAGGAGAAGACCCAGAGACCAGGGTTACCAAGGTCGCTCCAGCACTCCCCCGGCCCCTGACCACCCGGAGAGGTTCCGATCTCGGCAGGCAGACATGCAGCGGAGCCAAAGCCACAAGCCCTCCCACCACACTTCCAGGCACACCCTTCATATTAATCGTCCCCCCGGGCCAGGCGCCTGATGGACTATTATCTAGTCGAACTTGCGCCCGACCCCTTACTCCAAGAAAATAAAGATGTGAAAAATAAAGAAGTAAGAAAATATAGAAGTAAGAAAATAAAGAAGTTAAAAATAAAGAAGTAAGAAAATATAGAAACAAGAAAATAAAGATGATAATTATAAGAAAATAAAGTAGTATGAAAGTATAGCAGAAGCAAGAATATAAAGAGATAAGACAATATAAAACCAAGCCATTATAAAAAGTGAGCCAATAATAGAATTGAGATACAGAAGTGAGCAAATAGAGATCATGTAAGAAAATAAAGGAGCAATCAATGAAAAGTAAAGGAGAGAAAGACTATAGGAAACCATGTGTATAGCTTATCTCACAAAAAGTCCCAAAGGTCATACGGGCGTTATTATTATTGATGTTGTTGTTGTTGTTGTTGTTGTTGTTGTTGTTTTTACTTCCTGTCACACAATAACAAATCAAATCCACTCCGTATCGTAACACAATCTGGTCCGACGTCTTGTGGGTTGGCTACTTCGTTTTTTTTTTTTTTTTTTTTTTTAGGATTTTGCTTGTTTTTGCCATTTTCGAGCGATTTATTTTAGTTTGTCCCCTAGGCTAACAAAAGCGCCTTCACAGACTACCTTCAAACTAAAAATGCTCACCCAAATCCATTTCATGCTAAATGTGTAAATTTTCCAAAGTCCGGAGAGAGAGAGAGTGTGAGAGAGTGAGAGTGAGGAAGAGAGAGAGAGAGAGAGAGAGTTGAGAGTGAGAGTGAGAGTGAGAGTGAGGAAGAGAGAGAGAGGGAGAGAGATAGAGAGATGCGCAGACAAGGTAAACTGTATATATATAAGACAACCTGAACCCTCACACGCACCCAGAGATACACAGACCACAATACTGTTTATACACGGGAGGCATCGACCAACACAACGACGACCTTTATTGGTACGCAACGCAACATACAGCACAGCAACTCGAGAAATACACCACCGGTACAGAACGATACAGCAGCTTGGAATACAGGAGAACAGCACACTGTACCCTGTTTCCCAATAAGTAGGCCAAAGTTCTTTAACATTAAACTCTATAACTCACAAACGACTAGAGTTAATATGTCTACCATTTGGGAAGGGTCAGCCAGGGAATAGGTGTAGAAGTTTCCAGCCCATTTGCGCTATCCCTTTTTGCGTCGCAGAGGTTAGAGTTCACGATTTCTGGGCTATCGATTTGGAACAAGGAATAGTTCATAGTAGAAAAAAAAACGAAAAAACACCAGTACAGCCATTTAGAATACAGCAGAATAGCACAGAACTGAAACGTGCAACAATTCCATAACATCGACTGAACACCGAACAAAACAGCCTGCTGTTCTTGTTCACCGTATAACAACGATAACAAGGTACAGTTGCCCACATAAGTTCTGTTCCTCGTCGTGATCTTACGTCATATTTTTGCACCAACCAACTTTGCTTCTAAACTCAATTAATGAAGTTAACAAATACATGTGGCACTCCAAGGACTCGAACCTGCGATACTCACACCGAAACTCCTAGCATTTACGCATTACGCTATCAAGATAAATATCAAAGTAATATAGTATGGATGAATTGCGAGTGTGGTTTCTTTTAATTATCCGTCAACTAATCAGATGAGTCAACCACTGCCCAAGAAACTACACTCGTAATTCAATCACGCGCATTAACTCATCCAGTACCAGCGACATCCTTCTCATTATAATCTGGCAACTATTAGACGATTTTTTCAGTTTCAGAAGGGCCTCCAGCATTTAACAGGCTTCGAACTAGCTCAATTAACCCGTCTTACTACCACAGATCCTTCTTAAGCTGAACAAAAACGTCTAACTATAGCTAGAATAAAATTAACAAGACATCGCCGGTACAGAGGGGGGTTAAGTTTCCACGTACATGATCACGGAGAGGAACAGAACTTACGGGGGCAACTGTACAACGTTTTAACGCACGGAAGCACATAATTTCCCTTATGAATTTCCGAGACGTTTCACCCACCAGTCTTGAGCGGAAACGGAAGTACTTTGGATAGTCCGAAGAACAAGAGAATAATTTTTGTTTCTATTTGTTTATATATTTACGTATTTTTTTAGTTTCCTCCCTAGACCTCTAACAAGCTTAAAAAAACAGATAAACAGATAAATTTGTAAACAAATTTCGGTAGAAAAATGTTCCAGCCGAAGGCTGGTTCCTCCTAACTAACAGGGTCTCTATCACTCGCCAGGAAAACAATCGACACCTAAATGACACGAAAGGTCTAAATAATGGCAACAAAATGGGGCGAAAAGTATTAGAATCACTAATGGGCCGAACGTCTTAAAAATCGAAAACCAATGGGGCTAAACCTGAAGGAGTAGGGGGTCCAGAATACCAACCCTCTTCCCTTACGGGTTTGTAGGGGGATTCACACGAGCAGCTTGATTCCTGGCTAACGTTAGACGATTTATATGCAGCTTAAGAAAGTCCTATTTTATCCATATGCTTCATTGAGATAGTACTTGCCACTACACGATTTCTTGCAGCTTAAGAAAGTCCTATTTTATCCAGAAGCTTCATGGAGAAAGTACTTATCCCTAGACGATTTTATGCAGCTTAAGATTTTTTTTTTTTTTTTATCCAGAAGCTTCATGGAGATAGTACTTATCCACTTATCCCTAGACGATTTTATGCAGCTCAAGAAAGTCCTCTTTTTTCCAGATGCTTCATGGAGAGAGTACTTAACCCTAGACGATTGTATGCAGTTTCAGAAAGTCCCATATTTTATCCTATTATTTTCGAGTCCTAGAAGTAGAGTAGAAGTTAAATAAACTTGTCTAAAGGTAACCATACTGAGATGCAAATTACGTCATGGGGCTGAAGGAGTTAACCCGTTCAGTACCAATTTTATTCAGTTTAGGAAGGGCCTCCAGAAATGAAAAGGCTTCGAACTATCTCACTTAACCCTTTTTACTACCACAGATCCTTTTCCAGCTCCACAAAAAGAAGGGGTTAAATCACTAGACATAAATCTTTATGAAGTTTCCCTCATAAGCTGCCAGACCAGTGTTGTCGATAATGGTATTGTACGTGTTAAAAACGCTCATGTGCGCGCGAGTGTGGTGAATATTGAGACTAATTATTATTTTTTTGTTTTTTTGTTTTTTTGTAAAATGTTACCCATACAATACCGGTGACGTTCTTTTCATTATATTCTGGAAATTATATGATTGTATTCAGCTTATGAAGGACCTCTAACAATTAAAAGGGTACATACTATCTCAATTAATCTTTTTAGCTACCACATATCCTTCTTGATCTGAATATAATCGTCTAATAGTATTATAGTTGCCAGAATATGATGAAAAGGACGTTACCGGTACTGAATGGGTTAATCGTCCCTCAGTACAAGCCGCAACACCCTCGGGAGCGATGTGAAGGGGTTGTTATGTATTTGTGAGTGTGTGATTATTCAAGTGCTTGATGCGAAGATTGCTTTGTTTTGAATGATTTAGTTAGCCTTATAAACTCCACTTTCTATTATTGGTAATCCTATAATAGAAAATAGAGTTTATAGGGCTAACTAAGTAATTCAAAACAAAGCAACTCTCGCTCCACGCACTCGATCAATCATTTGTATTGGCTAACTATTGTAGTTTTGATATTATAGCTTTTGTCTCCAGTGACCTTAGCATGAACCATAGTTATTACTCGTGTTTGCTATATAATATATTTGGGTAATGTCAATATGTCATGTGTCGACGGTATTAACATGTAATACTATCGCGTACAACATTGAGGGATCCATTCTAGAGACATTCATATATCAATAATAGTAGACATGCAAATAGGGCCTGATTAATGTTGTTTATTTAGAAACTATTAATTTGTGTAATATTTGAGACGTGTCCATGAATATCGTGATAATTTCGTTGATTGCAGTAATGTGACAAAGGTGTGGTGCATGGTTGTTTATTTATCTTTAGGTTATTAATACTCATCCACTCTTGAAGAAAACGAGCACAGACATAACAGGTGTCACGGTATTCAAAGTGACTTAAAACATATATGTATATATATATATATATATATATATATATATATATATATATATATATATATATATATATATAATATGTGTTAGTATAGCCAGGTAATAGATTCTCTTTTAAACAGACGAGGTTAAAGGCAATAGCAGTTTCAGCATTCAGGATTTTATTGTTACAGCTTTCAATAGTTCTAACAAATTTCCTCTGGGGTTCAGAGATGAGGTACAACAGGTTAGCAAAATTCATGGTGGATCCAACGTTTCACAAGTAAACATCTTGCATCTTCAGGGAATGGAGAGGTAATGATTAGAATAAGGACAAAACAACATATTTATAAAAAATTTGAGGATCAAGAATAGGTAGGTGGGCGGATGCTACTGGGTGTGGGGTGGCTGTTCATTGGTGGAAGGCAGTCTATTCGCGAGACGGGCACTAAATCTTATCGGTGGTTGGTTGTTGGCTGTGGGTGGCTGTGATTGGTTGGTGTTGTCAGTTGTGTGCTGAGCGCGGAAAGGTAATGGAGGGGGGCACAGGGCGAGAGGAAGGGGGGCAGTATGCCTGTAGCGCTTGCCTGAAGGAAGAATTTGAAGGTCTTGTGTTTGGTTGTTGATGCTGGGGTTGAGTGTTTGGATGTATAGAGCTATTTTAGAAGCTCTATACATCCAAACACTCAACCCCAGCATCAACAACCAAACACAAGACCTTCAAATTCTTCCTTCAGGCAAGTGCTACAGGCATACTGCCCCCTTCCTCTCGCCCTGTGACCCCCTCCCTTACCTTTCCGCGCTCAGCACACAACTGACAACACCAACCAATCACAGCCACCCACAGCCAACAACCAACCACCGATAAGATTTAGTGCCCGTCTCGCGAATAGACTGCCTTCCACCAATTATCAGCCACCCCACACCCAGTAGCTCCGCCCACCTACCTATTCTTGATCCTCGAATTTTGTATAAATATGTTGTTTTGTCCTTATTCTAATCATTACCTCTCCATTCCCTGAAGATGCAAGATGTTTACTTGTGAAACGTTGGATCCACCATGAATTTTGCTAACCTGTTGTACCTCATCTCTGAACCTCAGAGGAAAATTGTTAGAACTATTGAAAGCTGTAACAATAAAATCCTGAATGTTGAAACTGCTATTGCCTTTAACCTCGTCTGTTTAAAAGAGAATATATATATATATATATATAATTATATATATACTGTAATACATATATATGCCTTTCTTAAAACAATCTTTAATTTGCCGCTATGCAGTACATGACATGAAGTACCATTTTCCCCGTGTTTAGATGAAGTTCTGGTATTTTAACTTATTCCATTTTTATTCCCAGCCAGCCAATCAACTTAGGATGGAAGGCACATTTTTTATCTACACTTCACACATTCATACGCGCACCCATTAATGTATTCACACCTTACATATCCATACATACTACCCATTCATTAATCCACACCTCACATATTATATACATGCACAACTGAATTATTTATCTAGAACTCATAGCCACACGCACATCCATCTATTGACCCACACAAATAGAACGAATCCATCTATTTGAATACTTTGCCAAATTTGATCATCCGTCCTGATCTGCCACTCCCTCCACCAATCATATACTTATCTTTAGATCAACGATTATATATATAGATAAATAATCATACCTTTGATCACCGATTATATATATTTAGACTTAATCATACTAAGGTAAACTATTCTCTCACAAAACAAAACAGTGTATCATATCCACCGCTGTTTATATATTTCGAGTGCTATCCCCTCAATCACCATTTTTTTCTATTTACGATTCAGGATGCCAAATTGACACATTCATCTGCTAGCCAAAATTCCAATTATAATCGTCAATGATCGTCACTTCAAGGAACCAATCAAATTACAATCAACACATTAGCGGAGTCCTATAATACAGATACATAAGTCAACTGCAAATCACTCATTAGATCAAAAAAGACAAAGATAAATGACATAAACAAATGAAAACAGCCACATACTAGGCCAATCACTCATTCACCCATCGCACACGATTACGAGTACACGGGAAAGCAATCAACAACATATTGATCCCTGCGAGGCTGCTTGTAATAATCAATCCATATATCATTCCTTACGAGTTTGCTCATTTATATAGGCCTACATACCATTAACATTCACCCATAAACCTTTTTTCTTTTCTTTAAGAGACAACAAATAGAGAAAGGAAAAACAAAGACAAAACAAAAAAGACCATACGCATTATACATTTTGTGCCAAAACCTACAATGCACATTTAACCGAGGCCAATCATCTACATATATTACAAGCTCATAATCCACATATAAATCCACATACAAATCCACATATAAATCCACATATAAATCCACATATAAGTCCAGTCCACATACACGCACACACATAACCCTTTCTGCCAGCTATCCACACTGATATATTCTGGTCATGATGAAATTGGGGGTAAGTCTGTTTCTACTTGTATTGCATTTCAATCTTAACCCTTTTAGTACCGGTGCCGTCCTTTTAACTTTTGTTCTGGCTAATATTAGATGCTTTTATTCAGTTTATAAAAGGCTTCCAGAAAATAACAGGCTTCGAACTATCTCACTTAACCCTTTTTACTACCACAGATCCTTATTAAACTGCACACAATTGTCTAAATAGCTAGAACAACTAATAAAACGTCGCCGTTACAGAAGGGGTTAAATATATTGCATGAGAGTACTGTATATATTACAGTGATGTACCATATGCAATGTACAGTACATTAGATATCAACACAAACTTTTAAGCAGGAGGCAGTACCCAATGGGCCGTGATCATGAATGACATATGGTATCCCAAAATGCATCGTATTTATGGTGTGATAGTGGTGGTGATAATAAATATATGTAGTGATGGTAGTGGTGATGATGAGGGTAAGCTTGTCCCTCTAGGCAATGACAGCGGTGGCGGCGGTGGTGTTGCTGTTAGCGGCGATTACCGGAGGGGTAGAGGGTGGCACAGCAGCATGGCGGGGAGAACAGCACCAACAGCACCACCACCACAGCACCGACACCACGGAACTGCGGCTGTGCGGGTGGCGACTGGCGGATAAGTTGAACCGGGTGTGTAAAGGCGTGTACAATAAACCCGGAGGATCTGCTAACAACTTGCTCTTCTACCGAACCAGGCGAGGTATACTCACCTAGAAAAGTTTGTCTACCTTTTGCGCTGATATATTTATAGAACACTGTAATAACCCCTTCTGTACAGTTGCGCTAATAAGTCATGTCCCAGCTGTCATTAAGTTTGGCTTGTCTGTGGTGTATTAATGTCTGTCAGATGTTGAATAGGGGGGGTAAGTGTAGGAACATGTTTGTATATTTCACTCGATTTGAAGAAATGAAACTTAGATAGTGCTGATATAAATTATTGATCAAAACATACTTGGTGCCGAAACATCACTTATTAATGCGACTGTACCGGCGACGTCTTTTCCACTTTATTATGGCTACTATTACACGATTTGTATAGTTCAAAAAAGGCCTCCAGCAATTAAGAGGCTTCGAACTATCTCACTTAATCCTTTTTACTACCACAGATTCTTCTCAAACTGCAGACAATCGTATAAATATAGCTAGAATAAAATAAAGAAGACGTCGTCGGTACAGAAGCGGGTTAACTAAACGTTCTATTTGTATCGTGAAGTTGCCAGCATGGATACAAACACCACTTGAGGAGGGACACTTGTTTGAAAGTGCTACACGTTTAATTCATTCAGATCTTTGGCCGAAGATCAATTAACCCTCTCCGACATATGACGCGATTTTGAGCCGATTAGGGATACTTTAAAGCCTTTGTTACCATCAGGGGTATTTAGAAACCTTTAGTTTAGTTAATTCAACCTCTGCAGTTGTCTTTGAGTTAGCTGTGGGCAGAAAACTAATTTTGGAGAGGTAATTATAAGAGTGAGAGAACTCTATTTCTTATTGCTAATCAGGCAACCTCTGCGTCATATGAGTCTGAAGGGGTTAATTGTTCCTCCTCAAATGATGTCTCTCTCCCCCCCCCTCCCCTCCGGACTTTTCATGTTTTTTAGTGTAAGTGTGAACATAATATGCTTACATTGGTAAACATCATTCAATATTGATGGATAAATGTAGGTAAATACGTGAATAAACTAACATGCAAAGTGACAAATATATAGATAAATAAATAAATAAATAAATAAAAAATCAAATTAAAAAAAAAAAAAAAAATAAACACTGCCAATATAGCTTCCAAATTATAAACTAACATGCAAAGTGACAAATATATAAATAAATAAATAAATAAATAAACATAAATAAACTAAGCTAAACACAGCCAATATAGCTTCCAAAATACAAAGCATCATGTCACTCAAATCCCCTTAAGCTGCCTCACGTGACTTTCCCCACAGACGAGGACGATGTGGAGCTCTCAGGGATCACTGAGGACTCGGCACCACCCCCTCCTCCTCGCGACGACACCTCCATCCCTTCCTCCCCCACTACCCTGGGTCTGGGCGGGAGGATCCGGAGCGTGCTGGGTTCGTTCCTTGTGTACCTGTCGCCCCAAATCATCTCCCAATACGTTTCCGAGCCTTCGTACCAGTCGCCCCAAATCGTCTCCCAGCCCGATTCCCGCAAGCCCTCGTACCAACTCGATTCCAACCCTGACGTGTACCTGTCGCCCCAAATCGTCTCCCAGTCCGATTCCAACCCTGACATGTACCTGTCGCCCCAGATCGCCCCCCAGCCCTATTCCAAGCCCTCGTACCAGCCCGATTCCAAGCCCTCGTACCAACCCTATTCCCAGCCCAAGCCCGCGTCCCAGCCCTTTTTGAGCAAGGTAGAAGCGTCGCAGGTGCTCAGCGGGCGCCGGAGGAACAAGAGAGGACTGTCGGCCGAGTGTTGCAAGAAGGCGTGTTCAGTGACAGAGCTAGTCGGCTATTGCTACTGAACTATATATATTTTTCTTTAAGGGGGTAGTGCTTGGTTTTTGGTCTATACATTTATCTAATCATTTATTTTTGAGTTTCGTCGCTAGACCTCCATCAAGCTTAGAAAAAAAAAACTAAACCCCCTTTCAAGATCAATTTGTACATTTTTCGGTGAAAAATTTCCCCGGTTCCTTCTAAAATTAGAGGCTCGCTTCGCTCGCCAGGAATTTATCGACACCTAAAGGGCACGAAGGTCTTAATATTGACAACAAAATGAGGCGAAAGGTCTCAAAATCGCCAAACTAACGGAACGAATGTCTTAAAACCTCAACACTAATATGCTAAACGTGAGGGAGAAGGGGGTCCAGAAAGAGCAAGTACTACCCCCTTAAGGACTTTGTTCATTTGATCTAGTGAGGAGATCGGTGAAAGATTAAAGTATGTATAATGAATATATTAATTAAATATAGGTGTGCTTCAAATGTATAGTTTTGTGATTATGTGTTTATATAGTTTATAATACAGTTTATTGATTATGTGAGATTATATGTGTTCTTTACATTTTAATGAAAACCTCAAATATATCTGCAATGAAGGAAACACGGTATGTAGTATCATTTACCTAGCTACTTTTATTATTATTATTATTATTATTATTATTATTATTATTATTAGTTTTGATATATGGGTACAGTATATTGCTAGTCCATATACCATTAATAGGGTAGGTTGTTATGTCTGTCTATCTATCTATCTATCTATCTATCTATCTATCTATCTATCTATCTATCTATCTATCTATCTATCTAGTCTGTCTATCTATCTATCTATCTATCTATCTATCTTGTAGTGTTGTAGACATGGTATACTAATGACAAATCGCATGCTGGTATAAATATTTATTACAAAATGTCCTGTACAATGATTATAAATACAAGGCATGGTGACATGCCCCAATCAACCTTAATCTACAATTATATATTAAGTATAAGACAAAATCATACAATACAATGTTAAGTAGGTTAGTATGGAAATGCATCAGTTTAAGGGGTTAGTTTTTGGTCCATTCATTTATTCATTCATATATGTTTTTAGTCTCCTTTCTAGCCCTCCATCAAGCTTAAAAAAAACACTCCCTTGACCACTCTTCGAGATAAATTTGTACATTTTTCTACCGAAAAATGTCCCGGCCGAAGGCCAATTCCTCTTAGAAATACAGGCTCACTATCGCTCGCCAGCAAAAAATCGAGACCTAAATGGCACTTAAGGTCTAAAAATTGACAAGGAAATTGTGCAAAATGTGGTAAAATAGCCAAACTAATGGCCCGAACGTCTTAAAATTTAAAAAATAATGGGGCTAAAGATGAGGGAGAAGAGGGCCCAGAATATCCCTGTGACTCCCGTTAACAGTACCTGGTGCGACGTTTTTGGAGGGTTATTATGATTTTGTATAATTATTGTAATTGGGGGATTTTGATTGCTTTTTCCATTTTCGAGCTATGTAATATTTAGTTTGCCTCCTAAAAATATTTATAAAAAATATAAATAAAAAATACATGCCTTCCCAGACCCCCTTCAATTTAACCCTTTACCTGCGGGGGATTTCACGCTATATTAAAGCTCATTCAGGCACTCCTGATTGCTTAAACAAGTACCTGAATGAAATTATATCTTTGCAGCAAAAAACTAGTAGAAAAACACCAGAACGACCTCTCTAGCTCGCGTGGTTCAGGCGCAGCGTTACTACAGACATCGACAATATTCACTAAAAATCTGAAATTTTCCACTACATTTGCCTTTGGCAAAACTGAATATGTCAAGCAAAACGTGAGGGAGAGCGTTTAGTGCCGTGGTTAACCTCACGCTGAGCGACGGGTGCCTGCCGCGCTCCTGATCACTCACACTCGTCTCCACAGGATTTACTGGGCTAATAATTACAGGATAGTTCCTGAACAGTTCCCGCAGTGAAGTACTGTAGTTAAATATATAAAGTAAATGAAAAATAAAATAATTTAAATAATAATAAATAATTACCCCCTCCCTCGACCCCATTCAAGCTAATTATGTTAATTTTTCGGTATAAAATTGTACCGACCGAATACCAGTTTCTAAAATCGTCTAATAATAGAAAAAAAAACCCACCACAGAACAGAAATGCGTCATCGTATCATATAAAGGTTAAATTGACTCCGAGGATGTGAGCCGATAAATGTGCTTGGGTGACTCGGATACAACTGAAAATGAACCCCTAATAAACCCTTCCCTTAGTGAACACTTTAGCAAGTTCTTATTTAACCCTTTGTAAGCTCTTTGTTAATTCCTTTCACTTTGATTCTGAAACAAGAGAAACAGAGACATTTTATGAATCCTTAAGTAAACCATTTATTACCCGCTTTAGTAAAGCTTTTATTTTATTTCTGAATCAAGATAGCCATAAAAGTCAGCCGAGTCCTTTAGTAAATCCTTTAGTATACGATTTATTTTAATTCTGTCACAAGAGAGTTGGAGAATCAAATTAATCCTTTATCACCCGTTTTAATAACCCTTTCTGTACCCTTTGAGGATCATGACGCATTTTGACACTTCATTCTGGCCACCATTAGACGATTTTATGCAGTTTAGGAAGGATCTGTGGGAATGATAAGTGTACAAACTATCTCAATTAAACCTCCGACTTCCATATGGCCTTCCTAATATAAAAAATATTTAATAATAGCCAGAAAGCAGAAAATACATGTGTATTCGGATCTTGAAAGGGTTAATTCTGAACCAAGAGAGACAATGGGAAGCCAAGTGAACCCTTTCCTGTGGATTTCTTAGTCCAGCTGATAAGTGGGCGTTTGTGGGAGTAGAACCTGGGCGGAGCTTGAGGATGTGAGGGGCTGTTAAAGGTGTGATAGGTGGGTCTTGGGGGTCTGATTGGGGCTACTGGACGTGTGGGGGTTGAATACTGAGGCTTGGGCTGTTGTGGGTGTGTTGGAACTGAATACTGTGGCTTGAGTTGCTGTGGGTTTGTAAAGACTGGGTACTGGGGTCTGGGCGGCTGTGTGCTAGCGGGGACCGAGTAGTGGGGCTTGGGCTGTTGTGGGCGGAAGGTAGGTTGCGGGATTAGTACAGGTGGTGTGGGGCTCTGGTGTCGGGTAATGTATGACACTGTAGCTGGTGTGGGGTTATGGTTATGCGTAACATCCAGCTTTGTTGTGTCACTGATGATGATGTAGCTATTCGATGAGCTTCCTTCCACAACTTCAAACTGCTCCGGGTGATACTGTATGTCTTGTTCTTTCTCAAACTGGTGATTGTCTCCCTCTTGGTTAATGGTGCCTGTAGCTAGTGAACCTAGTCTGGTACTCAAAGAGGAATCATGTTGTTGAGGTCCTCCTGAAGTTTTGTCTGCACCAGAATCAGGTATCATAACTGTGGTTGTGTGGATTTTATTGCCCTTCTGGCTAGGTGTAGAGATTGATTCCTGAGCATTGAGAATGGTTTCAAAAAATATTTTGTCAAGACAGCGAACTTGCCCAGATTCACAAGTAGGCAAAAATCCAAATCTTGCAACATCTGCAAAGACATCCTGTCCATACCGGCGTCGGCACCGCACGATGGCCTCACAGGGTATTTCCTTGTCCTCGGGCACACTGGAACTAATGCTGCCAGACTTTCCAGAAACGTCTGATTCTGATTTATCAGAAGATGTGGTGCCGTCAGTATCAACAGATCGGTTTGAATCATCACTTGTACTCCACGACCAGTTAGATTCACCTTTTACATCTTCAGACAAATTTGATCCTGAGATGGAAGTGGAGGAGGAGGAGGGAGATGAATAGTGTGAAACTGAAGAGGGAGACTGCTGGTTCTTCTGAGATGCACGGGATGAGCTTGTGTAGCCACGAGTGAAGCAGGCCAGGTTAAGTGAGCCTGTATGATGATCAAGGCATCGAATATGACCCCCATTGCACATAGGCTGAGCTCCATAGGCACAATTATCTAGGGGCTGACTCCCATGCACTCGCTTACAATCCTCATATGGCACACATGGTAAATTTGCTGTGTGATTTTTTCGATCCCCTTCTTCGCTGGTTCCTATAAGTTGAGTTAATTCAGCAGATGAACTGTTTGCTTCAGTGGGAAGGGGCAAGACAATAGCTAAATGGGGAAGTGTTTCTGAAGAGGTCAAATCCAACTGATCAAGAGGGACCTTGCTCTGAGAAGATGGCGGCCCAGATGGTTGCAGGAGAAGGAGAGAGTAAGACCCATTGTGCTTGAAGATGTAGGCGGGAAATGAACCTCCATCTTTTATGCCCTGGAGGGGAAGCGTCGGAGTAGGAGATGCAAGGACTCGAGCACGAACTGAAGGTTGTGGACGTGAGGTGAGGTGTGAAAGAAGCCAGTTAGGACTCTGGAAAGGGTATTGAGTGGCATGTCCTGGCTGGCTTGTAAGTTGCTCCCCTTGCTGTAAGGATGTCTGGAGATTGTTTTGTCCCAATGTCGGTTGTCCCTGTTGTTGTGAGGTTTGTTCATTGTTCTGTAAGGATGATTGTTGATTATTTTGTGTAGTGGTTGGTGCATTGGAAGATAGGAATGGCCAATTACCGTGGAAGAGTGGGTGCTGAGGGAATGCTGTGGGAGCAAAAGGGGAAGTCAGTGAAGGTTGCCCTACCTGGTTTGATGTCTGTTGCCTCTGTTCAAGTGAGGTCTGTTGATTATTCTGTGCTGACTGTTGATTACTATTTCCAACGTTCTGTTGCCCTTGTTGGACTGAGGTCTGTTGATTATTCTGAGCAGACTGTTGATCACTATGTCCTGCAGTCTGTTGTCCCTGTTGAAGTGAGGTCTGTTGATTATTCTGTGCAGACTGTTGATCACTATGTCCTGCAGTCTGTTGTCCCTGTTGAAGTGAGGTCTGTTGATTATTCTGTGCAGACTGTTGATCACTATGTCCTGCAGTCTGTTGTCCCTGTTGAAGTGATGTCTGTTGATTATTCTGTGCAGACTGTTGATCACTATGTCCTGCAGTCTGTTGTCCCTGTTGAAGTGAGGTCTGTTGATTATTCTGTGCAGACTGTTGATCACTATGTCCTGCAGTCTGTTGTCCCTGTTGAAGCGAGGTCTGTCGATTATTCTGAGCAGACTGTTGATCACTATGTCCTGCATTCTGTTGTCCCTGTTGAAGTGAGGTCTGTTGATTATTCTGAGCAGACTGTTCATCACTAGGTCCTGCAGTCTGTTGTCCCTGTTGAAGTGAGGTCTGTTGATTATTCTGTGCAGACTGTTGATCACTATGTCCTGCAGTCTGTTGTCCCTGTTGAAGTGAGGTCTGTTGATTATTCTGTGCAGACTGTTGATCACTATGTCCTGCAGTCTGTTGTCCCTGTTGAAGTGAGGTCTGTTGATTATTCTGTGCAGACTGTTGATCACTATGTCCTGCAGTCTGTTGTCCCTGTTGAAGCGAGGTCTGTCGATTATTCTGTGCAGACTGTTGATCACTATGTCCTGCAGTCTGTTGTCCCTGTTGAAGTGAGGTCTGTTGATTATTCTGTGCAGACAGTTGATTATTATTAATGCCTATCTGTTGTCCATGTTGAAGAGATGTCTGCTGATTATTCTGTGCTGAGTTCTGATTGCTGTTTCCAGATGTCTGCTGACCCTGCTGCACTGATGTTTGTTGATTATTCTGTGCAGAGTTTTGGTTACTATTTCCTCCTGTTTGTTGTCCCTGCTGGAGAGATGTCTGCTGATTATTTTGTGCTGAGTTCTGATTGCTGTTTCCAGGCACTTGCTGTCCTTGTACTGATGATTGCAAACTATTATGTGCAGACATTTGGTTCCTGCTTCCTGACGACTGCTGACCTTGTGCTGATGTCTGCCGTTTATTTTGAGCAGACTGTTGATTACTACTTCCGCCTGCCTGTAGTCCCTGCTGAACGGAATTCTGACGGTTGTTCTGTGCGGAGTTCTGATTACTGCTTCCTGATGGCTGCTGACCGTGCTGTGCTGATGTCTGCAAACTATTCTGTGCAGACTGTTGGTTACTACTTCCGCCTGCTTGTCCCAGCTGAAGTGAATTTTGTAGATTATTCTGTGCAGACTCTCGGTTACTACTTCCGCCTGCCTGTAGTCCCTGCTGAACTGAATTTTGCAGATTATGTTGTTCCGAGTGCGGATGGTTGCCTCCAGACATTTGCTGCCCATGTTGTACTGATGTTTGTTGGTTATTCTGTGCAGACTGTTGGTTAGTATTTCCACCTGATTGTTGTCCTTGTTGAAGAGATGCCTGTAGATTATTCTGAGCAGACTGTTGGTTACTACGTATCCCTGTCTGCTGGCCCTGTTGTACTGATGTCTGCTGGTTATTCTGTCCCGAGTTCTGGTTGTTGATTCCAGATATCTGCTGGCCTTGTTGAACAGATGTCTGCAGGTTATTTTGTTGTGAATCCTGCTTGCTGTTTCCCGATGCTTGCTGTCCTTGCTGTACTGACATCTGCAGACTATTCTGAGCAGAATTTTGGCCACTGCTTCCTGATGTTTGCTGACCCTGCTGCACTGATGTTTGTTCACTATTTTGGGCAGAGTTTTGATTGGTCTTTCCCCCTACCTGTTGAGCATGTTGCAAAGAGGCCTGGTTATTATTTTGGGCAGAGTTTTGATTGGTCTTTCCCCCTACCTGTTGAGCATGTTGCAAAGAGGCCTGGTTATTATTTTGGGCAGAGTTTTGATTGGTCTTTCCCCCTACCTGTTGAGCATGTTGCAAAGAGGCCTGGTTATTATTTTGGGCTGAGTTTTGATTGGTCTTTCCCCCTACCTGTTGAGCATGTTGCAAAGAGGCCTGGTTATTATTTTGGGCTGTGTTTTGATTGGTCTTTCCCCCTACCTGTTGAGCATGTTGCAAAGAGGCCTGGTTATTATTTTGGGCAGAGTTTTTATTGGTCTTTCCCCCTACCTGTTGAGCATGTTGCAAAGAGGCCTGGTTATTATTTTGGGCTGAGTTTTGATTGGTCTTTCCCCCTACCTGTTGAGCATGTTGCAAAGAGGCCTGGTTATTATTTTGGGCAGAGTTTTGATTGGTCTTTCCCCCTACCTGTTGAGCATGTTGCAAAGAGGCCTGGTTATTATTTTGGGCTGAGTTTTGATTGGTCTTTCCCCCTACCTGTTGAGCATGTTGCAAAGAGGCCTGGTTATTATTTTGGGCAGAGTTTTGATTGGTCTTTCCCCCTACTTTTTGAGCATGTTGCAAAGAGGCCTGGTTATTATTTTGGGCTGAGTTTTGATTGGTCTTTCCCCCTACCTGTTGAGCATGTTGCAAAGAGGCCTGGTTATTATTTTGGGCTGAGTTTTGAGTGGTCTTTCCCCCTACCTGTTCACCATGTTGCAAAGAGGCCTGGTTATTGTTTTGAGAGGAGGTTCGCTGATGGGTGGGTCTGGGAAAGGGTGCTGGAAGGGGTCGATTCCAGTTAGGGGGACGGAAGGAAGCCTGAGGTATTATTAGACTGAGTGATGATGGAAAGGGTTGAGCAGGTGGGGTTGATGTCTGCTGTCCGTGTTGTAATGATGTCTGATGACTATTCTGTGCCGAGTTTTGATTGTTGGTTCCGGATGTCTGCTGTCCTATCTGAGCTGATGTCTGCTGGCTATTTTGTGCCGAGTTTTGATTACTTGCTCCAGATGTCTGCTGTTCTATCTGACCTGATGACTGCTGATTATTCTGTGCCGAGTTTTGATTACTTGCTCCAGATGTCTGCTGTCCAATCTGACCTGATGTCTGCTGATTATTCTGTACCGAGTTTTGATTACTTGCTCCAGATGTCTGCTGTCCTATCTGACCTGATGTCTGCTGATTATTGTGTGATGAGTGTTGGTTACTTGCTCCAGATGTCTGCTGTCCTATCTGACCTGATGTCTGCTGGCTATTTTGTGCTGAGTTTTGATTACTTGCTCCAGATGTCTGCTGTCCTATCTGAGCTGATGTCTGCTGATTATTCTGTGCAGAGTTTTGGTTGCTGGCTCCTAATGTCTGCTGTCCCTGTTGCACTGATGCCTGGTGGTTGTTCTGAGCAGACGGTTGATTGGTGTTTCCACCTGTCTGCTGTCCCTTCTGCAAAGATGTCTGCTGGTTATTCTGAGCAGACTGTTGGTTACTGCTTCCAGTCTGCTGTCCTTGCTGTACTGATGTCGGCAGATTATTCTGTGCAGATTTTTTTTTACTACCAGATGTCTGCTGTTCAAACTGACCTGATGACTGCACATTATTCTGAGCAGACTCTTGGTTACTGTTACCTGATGTCTGCCCCTGCTGAAGTGATGTCTGCTGGTTATTCTGTGCTGATGTCTGCTGAGTAGTCTGTCCGGAAGAAGCAGAAGTAGATGGAGTGAGCAGACCGCCTGGGAAGAGATGCGGTGGTGGTGGGTTGATGAAAGGGAATGTCTGCTGGCCTTGTAGTGATGCCTGCTGGTTGTTCTGAGCAGACTGTTGGTTGCTGTTACCTGATGTCTGCCCCTGCTGAAGTGACGTCTGCAGATTGTTTTGTGCTGATGTCTGCTGATTATTCTGACCGGAAGATGCAGAAGCAGACGGATTGAACAGACTAACTGGGAAAGGAGGATGAGGAATCGGGTTGTTCAAAGGTGATATGAAATTGGGACCTCCCTGTGCGTTTGATGTCTGCTGTCCCTGTTGTGAAGAGGTCTGCTGATTATTCTGAGCAGAGTTTTGACTACTGCTGCCCATCATCTGCTGTCCCTGCTGCAACGATGACTGCTGGTTATGCTGTGCAGACAACAACGGATTATGTTGAGAATTACTTGGTGGAAACAATAAACTCATGGATGAAAACGGAAACTGAGGAACTGAAAGTGATACGAAAGGTGAAGTCTTTTGATGTCCTGCTCTCTGTTGTATTGATGTCTGCTGGTTATTCTGTGCTGAGTTTTCATTACTTGCTCCAGAAGTCTGCTGTCCTATCTGACCCGATGTCTGCTGATTATTCTGTGCAGATTTTTGGTTGTTGGCTCCTAATGTCTGCTGTCCCTGTTGTACTGATGTCTGGTGGTTGTTCTGAGCAGACTGTTGATTGGTGCTTCCTGATGTCTGCTGTCCCTGCTGTACTGATGTCTGCTGGTTGTTTTGAGCTGAATTCTGCTGTTGATCACCATTATTAGCCTGTAGTGATTGCTGAAGGTTATTTTGTGATGAACTCTGTTGATTATTACTCCCAACCGTCTGCTTTACTAAAGGTGAATGTTTATCACAACATTTCTGCTGATTGTTCTGTGATGATATTTGTTCTACTTGGATTGAAGGTTGAGCATTATTCTTTGATGAAGTTTGTTGTCCATGTTGAGCTGAACTTTGAGCATTGTTCTGTGATGATGTCTGTTGTCCTTGTGATGAAGCTTGAGCATTGTTCTGTGATGATGTCTGTTGTCCTTGTGTTGAAGCGTGACCATTATTCTCTGATGAAGCTTGATCATTGTTCTGTGATGATGTCTGTTGTCCTTGTGATGAAGCCTGACCATTATTCTGTGCAGACGTCTGGAGGGTGTCGTGTGAATGCGGTGTGACGGTTTTGGAGTAAGGACCCGATGTTGGAAGGTGGATCTGTGGTGCGGGTAGAGAGCCCAACGGGAGACCTTGCGGGTATACGATAATTGGAGGCACGACAACACCAGAACTGCCAGCTCCAAAATTGCCAACACTGCCTCCTGAAGTGCTACTAGAGCTGCCGATATCCCCTGAAGAAATGCTTGAACTGCCATCATTTCCAAATTTGCCCCCATTCCCAAAATTACTAGAGATGTCACTACTACCAAAACTTACAGAACTACCATAATCACCATCGTCTCCATAATCCCCATCCGCTCCAAAGCCATCGTTACTACCGCTTTCGAAACTACCATGACTACCATCATCAACAAAAGTATCAGAACTACCAGAACTTTCCTCTGTCCCTCCATAGCCACCACTCCCTTGCGCCAGACGACAGCACCGGACCCTCCCAAAGGTTCGGCAGGGCAGCATTTGGCCATACCTCTTGACGTCCAATGGGGAAGCGCCGTAGATGAGGTGTCGGGTTCGGGGGCACAGGTGGAGTCTGATGCAGGGGCACCTCTCTTCATCAGCCTGGTATTGTTCCTCCTGAGTGGGTGGGGGTGCTGCTGAGGCCTTCACTACTGCTGCAGCCACTACCCCTACCACCAGCACCCTGCGAAATGATGGCGTGTTAGACGGGATAGAGAGGATATGTAGAAATATTTATAGATGCTTACATACAGTCATACAGTTTAAAGAATTGCGGTTTCAGTCTCATATACGTGTTTTTACATTTTGAAATAAAATCGATGTACCTGCTCTCACATCTTTCTAGGTCCTCCCCTCAGCATAGTTACCTCCACATTCACAAACTATCTGCTCTTCACCCAATTTTGATCATCCATTCTCTCCACATCCACAAACCAACCAAATCATTTGCACTGGTATCAGAAAGTAGTCTGAAGATGGTACGATGATGCATTTCTGTTATGTTTTCTGGCTATTATTAGACGATTTTATCCAGATTAGGAAGGGCATATGGCAGCCAGAGAATTCGTTGATATAGTTTTTACCGTTTTAATTCCCACAGAGCCTTCCTAAACTGTATAAAAATCATCTAATAATAACCAGAGCAGACTGTCCAAACATCTCATGGTCGTCAAGGGGTTGTTGTTGTTGTTGTTGTTGTTCCCTAAGCTGCCTGGCCGAACAGCCCCGAGTCCCTGAGGAAGGCCATGGCCACGATCGGGCTTTCCCACAGAGCTCTCATTGAGTGTAGGTTGTGTTGTTGGCGTAAGTGGTTGTGTGAAATGCAGTCTTCTATGATGTGTTTAATGGTATGAGGTGCTGTGTTACATCCCGGGCAGGCGTCGACAACGGAGTCATCCAGTCTCTTCTGATAGCTCAGGAGAGCTGGATGGTGTCCGCATCTCAGCCTGGCCAGGTGGACTCTGTCCTCGCGAGGGAGGGAGGATTCGGAAGGATGGATTTCGGGAGGTCGTGCATGCAGCTGCGTGTTGTCTGTGAGTGAGTGGATGGATTGGCGAGAGATATGAGTATGGATGTGCTTCTGGAAGTTGGTTCGGGGTGGGCAGGGAGGGAGAGAGGATAATAATTGTGTGTGATACTGTGTGCTGGGTGTTGTTTTGATATTTCTTGGTGTCTGTGGGTGTGTTGCCATGTAGTTTAGTGGGTGGTCTTGGTTCGTGGAGGCTGCTGCCAGGAATTGAGTGCCTCTCATGTCCAGATGGTCTTTGACTTTGAGGATTTTGGTTTCTTGATGTAGATGATCTGTGGGTGCAGTAGCTGTGCAGCCTGTAATGATCTTCAGGGCTTTGTTTTGAATAGTCTGTAAGGTCTTATGATGTGTTTCAGCTAGGTTAGAAGCCCAGGCTGGGCTTGCGTATTCCATTACTGATCTTATGTATTGTTTATATACTGTGGTGGTAGTTTCTTTGTTGTGTCCAAATTTTGTGTGAGCAAGTGACCTGAGGGCGTTAACTCTGGGTGTCACTTTCTTTTTAATGTTTGTGGTGTGCTGTTTGAATGTCATATGAGTATCATATGTTACTCCTAGGATTTTGGGTGTGTGTGTATGTGTTAGGGGTGTGTTGTTTATGGTGAGTTTAGGGATGTATTCGTGTTCACCTGTCCAGCTTGTGAGCAGGGTTGCGGTGGATTTGGCTGGGGCTAGATTAAGTCTGTTTGTAGTGCACCAGCCATGTAGTGTGTTGAGATAGGGTTGAAGGAGATCTGTTGCTCTTCTTGGGTCATGGTGTGTGCATGTGAGTGTTATGTCATCTGCATAGGAGGCTAAGTTTATTTTGGGAGTATTGGGTGTAGTTATATCGTGCATGTACAGATTGAAGAGTGCGGGCGATAGGACGGATCCTTGTGGGACTCCGTTTGGAAAGTTTCTGATTTTAGATGACTGACCGGCAAAAGATACTTGTGCACATCTGCCTGCTAGGAAGTTGGCCAGCCACCTTTTTGTGTTGTTGTGCATGTTTGTGTTGTAGATTTTGTTTGTTAGGTTGTGGCGGGGGATGGCATCGAAGGCTTTACTAATGTCGAGTGTGGCTAATAGTGATCTGTGTGGTGGTCTAGCTGAGTTGATGCCGTCAAAAGCTCTTTGTGTAAGGTCTGTGAGAAGAGTGTTTGTGGAGTGCAGTGGCCTAAACCCATGTTGTGTTGGAGCTAGGGGTAGGTCGGGTGTAATTAGTTGTAATACTAGGCGTTCCATGACTTTGGAGGGGGAGCAAAGGAGTGTGATGGGGCGGTGCGAGAAGGGTAGCGTGGGGTCTTTGTTGGGTTTGGGGAATGTGATGATGATACCATGCTTCCAAATGTCTGGTATTGTGTTGTGTGAATAGCTGTAGTTTGATATGTTAGTGAGTGTTTGTATGCCTTGTGGTCCCAGGTGTCTGAGGTGTATGTTGCTTATGTTGTCTAGGCCACAGGCGGGTGAGTGCTTGAGATTGTTGATGATATGCTTTGTCTGGTGATTGGTGAAGGGTGTATAGTCAGGGTCTGTGGGGAATTGTCTCTTACGTCGGATGACACGTCGGTCGTCTTTGTGAGGTTTTAGGTGGCTGACATGTGAGAAGTGATTGATGAGAGTGTTTGCTTGTTGTTTACATGAAGGAGTAGAGTCTGTTGTTGTGATTGCAGCATGTGATTGTGTTGTGTTGCTGTTGGAAAGTGTGATGCTGTTTAGTGTTTTGTAGAGTTTTTTGGGGTTTGTTTTGTGATCAAGTGTTTGTAGGAAGTTATTCCAATTTAGTTTTTGTTCTTGTATTTTGTTGTTAGTTTGGGTGTTGAGTGCTTGAATTTGTTGTGTGATGTCTTGTGTGTGGGGTGCTGGGGAGTGTTTCAGTGTGTCGCGTTGTCTGATGAGGTTTTGAATTTCTGGTGTGAAGTTGGGGTTGTGTCTTTTTCTGTTACCTCTTGGAATGTGTTTCTTGTCAGCGTTTTGGATAGTTTTATTGAGTATGTGTACAGCATTGTTGATGTTAGTGATGGGTGTACTGTTTAGAGTTGTGAAGTGTTGTTCTGTCTCATTTGTAAATGCTTCCCAGTTAGCTCTTTTATAATTGGTGCATGTGTGTTTGTGGCTAGCTGGGGTGAGTCTGGTTTTGGTGGTGATAATTATCGGGAGGTGGTCAGAGCCTAAGGTTCTGACCACCCTCCAGGATGTTGTGGGGGCGAGTTCTGGGGAGCAAAAGGTGATGTCTGGAGATGATAAGGGGTTAATAAGATCAACTAAAATCGTCTTACCTTAGCCAGAGAAGGCCCTGGTGTTTCCTCATTGTCTTGGTGTTGTGTCCTTATACCCGGCTTCACATCCCACGTCTTTCTAGGTCTGCAAAGAGATGAATTAAGGGAGAATTTTATAGTATATTTACTTATTTTATTTATATTTATTTATATATTTATCCATTAAGTATTATTATTTGTATCTTCTATTTATTTATAAGTATTTATTATTTTTGTAGTTTCTTCCCTAGACCACCATCAAGCTTAAAAATACCACCAAGACACCCCCCCCCCCCCCTTCTAGATGCAGGGTCGCTGTCGCTCGCCAGGAAAAAATCGACACCTAAATGGCATGAAAGTTCTTGAAATTGAGAAAGAAATTGGATGAAAGGTCTTGAAATCGCCAAACTAATGGGGGTTCCGAACGTCTTAAAATCTCAAAACTAATAGAACTAAACATGAGAGAAAAGAAGGTCCAGAATAACATCCCCTTTAACCCCTTCACTCCAAAGATGACTTATGCTGTGTAATTGTTAGAACCCCCCCCCCCCCACCAAAAAAAAAAATATATATATATATATATATATACCTCCCCCCCCCCCCCCCCCGGGGCAACATGTACAAGCAGATAGACGGTGTGGCGATGGGCAGCCCCCTAGGAGTTCTTTTTGCGAACTTTTTCATGGGTACCATCGAGGAAGAGCTCCTAGCTGCCCAACGACCAGCCGTCTACTGTAGATACGTGGATGACATCTTCGTGCAAATCAAGGACCTCCACGAACTACAGGAACTCCAGCGTCGCTTCATGACCTCCTCCGGACTTAACTTCACCTTTGAAAAATCTAACAATGGACAACTCCCCTTCCTTGACATCCTCGTAGCTCTGAACGACCATGGGTTCAAAACCACCGTCTACATTAAACCTACTAACACAGGACAATGCCTCAACGGCGATAGTGAATGCCCCCGCCGTTATCTTCTATCCTCCATCTCCGCCTATGTTAGGAGAGCCCTCACGCACTGCTCTACCTGGGCCGACACCCACCAGGAACTAGAAAGACTATCCCAAGTTTTAGTAAATAACGGATACTCCAACTCCGACATCTCCAGCACCATCAACCACCATCTTGAAAAATGGTACACCCAAAGCCCTCCCAACATTGACCCCCCCAATGAAATTAAGATCTTCTACCGCAATTACATGTCCTCTGAACACAAAAATGACGAGGCCGTCTTAAAAGAAATAATCTCCAAGCATGTCCACCCAACCAACCCGGAAAACAAAATCAAATTAATAATTTATTACAAATCCCCCAAGACCTCCAACCTCGTTCTCCGCAACAAACCAGCCTCCACCAAGATAAAGAGCCCGATGACCGACGATCACGTCATTTACCAACATACCTGTAATTATGAGGACTGTGGACCTCATTCCTATATTGGTATGACGCAGACTCGTCTTTCACGTCGGTTAACTCTTCACCTTCAGGCTGGAGCCATCAAAGACCACTATCTCACCCCTAACCACCCTCACCTCACACGCAACGAGTTAGAGAAACACACCACCATACTCGATAAAGAAAGTGACCCAAGGAGATTACCTATACTCGAAGCTTTATATATCCAAGCCTTACATCCCAACATCAACAACCAAACTCTGGACCTTCAGATCCTTCCTTCTGCCAAAAGGCACTACCCTACAGGACCTAACACCCCTCCTCGCCCCCCGGTGCCCTTGACGCAGCCCCCCGCGCTACCTCCTTCAGCTTCGTCTTCTGCAGGCGCCACACAACTTAGGCCACGCCCCTCGACACGCAGCCAATCAGCTTCGACCCCACCTACTGACCACCATCCCGCATCCAGTGCGCATGCGTGAAGCGGTTAACCCCTTCTCTCTCCTAGTTTACGCTTCCACCAATAGCAGACTTTTGCCCCCTGTTTTCCGCCTCCTCTGATCCTCCACCCTCTATATATACCCTTCCTGTTTACCTTTTTATCATTCCTTCCTTACTTGATAATGCTGGTTGTCCAGTGAAACGCGTCGTATATCCTGTATCATCATGTACATTTATGTAACCCTGTACCACCATGAATTTTGCTCATCTCCTTCATCTACTTCCTGCCACCCAGCGAAAACTCATCAGAGACCTGGAAACTTTGAATAATAAAATTTCCAATGCAGAAATTGCCATTTCTTTCAACCTCGTATGTATTAAAGAAAATTTATTACCTGGCTTTACTAACATATATATATATATATATATATATATATATATATATAAAATAAAATAAAAATAAAAATAGGAAAAGTGGGGATTGAGCCTGAGCATATACTGTAGATAGATAGATATATAATTTTACTCAGCTTATAAAAAACGTCTAGGAATCAGTGGGCTGAAGATGACCTCAAATAACCCTCTTACTCCAGCAGGTCCTTTTTTAGTTGAACAATATCGCTTGGATGTAGCTAGAATATAATGATGACTTTATCTGACTAAAAAGGTTAAGGGAATCACCTCGCTCTTTTTCTCTATTTATCTCTCTCTCTCTCTCTGGGTTTTATCCATTTGGCCCCATTCACCCTACTGTTTTAAGGCGTTTATCCTCATCCAAGTGTCGATTTTTTGTCCTGTCGATCAATAGCGAGCCAGCATATTTTGGATGAAGAATTAGACAGCAGGTTAAATGTGTAAATTTGTCGATAGAGGACGTAGAGAAGTAGGGGACACAGCAGGAAGTACTATAACTATCTTGATGGCGTAATGGTTAGAGCGTGTAAGTTATGTACGTGATATCCAGGGCTCGAATCCAGGGAGAATCAACATGCATTAATTAATTTAATTTGGGGTGTTATTGGTGTTAAGAACGCTGTTAAAAATTACGTGTCTGTTTTGTACGGTTGAACACGTAAATAAGAGGACATAGAGAAGTAGAGGCCACACAGAGGGAAGTACTATTATATGTGTATGTTCTATGTATGTTCTGTACGGTTGAACACATAAACATGAGGACATAGAGGGTTGTAATAAGTACACAGGGAAGTACTAATAAATGTGTGTTCTGTACGGTTGAACACATAAATAAGAGGGCATACTGTAGAGAAGTAGAAGACATAGAGGGTATGTACTAATATATGTGTCTGCTTGGTACAGTTGAACACGTAAATATTAGAACATAGAGAAGTAGGAGACACAGGGGGAATTACTATTATAAGTGCCTGTTCTGTACGGTTGAACACGTAAATAAGTGGACGTAGAGAAGTAGAGACCACAGCAGGGAAGTTTTACTAACTGTTCGTAGGGTAGCTCGATGGTGACTGTAGGGGATCAGGTCATGGTACCCTCCTTATATGACCTTGGCTGATAGGGGGGGGGGGGGGGGAGAGGGAGGGAGGGATGTGCGTGTGTGTGTGAGTGTGTAAGAGGGAGAGAGAGTGAGTTACACAGATACTCAGACCACACAGACCTAGTGGTCCTTACTAGGTGGTCCGGCCTTAATACTACAAAACAGGGACAGTTTAGAGTAGAAGAATAGGACAGCATATCAAGAGAGAGAAGGAGAGAGAGAGTGAGTGAGTGTGAAAGTGAGAGAGAGAAAGAAAGAGAGGAGAGAGTGAGTAAGGGGGATATAGAAGAAATATACCCCGCCCCCCCCTCCCTACCTACGGACCATTAAGGATATATCGTCCGTGTGTTACGCTGTCTGCCGGATGTTTGTTGCCGCTAACTACCCCGTAAACACCTAATCACGTAACTCCGTTAAGGGGCTAGTGCTTGGTGGCTGGTCTATATACTGTAGGCCTATGAATATATTAATTAATTTTTGAGTTTCCTCGCTAGACCTCCACCAAGCTTAGAAAAACACCCTTTAGACCCCCTTTCAAGATGAATTTGTACATGTTCCGGCCGAAGGCTGGTTCCTTCTAAATTTAGAGGCTCGCTATCGCTCGCCCAAGTTAGAATATCATACACAAGACGTCTCCGGTACAGAAGGGTTTGGCTTTATTTACTTTCCTAATTAGTGAATCTGAATATATAATCGATTTTTTGTATTCATAATTAAGGAACATCGTCCATCAAGGACTTTCTTTTCGCTCCTTCCCCCCCCCCCCCCCCCTCCCTCTCACACGCACACATACAAGCACAGACGCCCACACAGACAGAGGCCCCCCACACAAACACACACCCCTACCCAGACACACACACTTACACCCACATACACCCATACATACACCCACACACACATACACAGACCTCCCCCCCCCCCACTCACACATACTCATGCACAGACATTCACCCACCTACACAAGCACAGACGCCCACCCCCCCACACATACACAAAATCCCCCCCCCCCCCCACACACACATACACAGTCATCCACAAACCCACCTACAAACACACACCCATACCTAGAACCCCCCCATCAACCCACACACATTCACAACCCCCCCCCCCCCATCAACCCACACACATAATTATACCCATACACAGCCATCCACAAACACACACCCATACCTAGAAACCCCCCCCCCCCCCCCCCCCCCCTCACACACACACACACACATACACAGACATCCCCCCCCCCACCCACCCACACACACATATACCCATACACAGACATCCACACACCCATCCACAAACACACACCCATACCTAGAAACCCTCCCCCCCATCAACCCCCACACATTCACAACCCCCCCCACACACACACACCCATACACAATACAGCACCTGACCTACATACATTAATAGTTCGAAACTGAGCTGATAACAGACACCAAAACAGTCTCGTGTAGGCCTAAACATACCTTAGCCCCCAAGGAAAGTCTTTATCCAGTAGCCCTTCCTGAATGATTGTTTTTCCTGGCCCCCCTTTCCTTCATGCTTAGCCCCATTAGTTTTCAGCTTTTATGTTCGGCCCATTATTTTGGCGATTTTAAGACCTTTCGCAAATTTTTTTTGTCAATATTAAGACCTTTCGTGCCATTTAGGTGTCGATTTTTTCATAGCGAGCGATAGCGAGTCTGTAATTTTGGAAGATTTTTCTACCAAAATACTTACAAATTTATCTAGGGGATCTTTGGGGTATATTTAAAAACGTTATGGAGGTCTAGGAAGAAAACGTTATGGAGGTCTGGGAAGAAAACGTTATGGAGGTCTGGGAAGAAAACGTTATGGAGGTCTGGGAAGAAAACGTTATGGAGGTCTGGGAAGAAAACGTTATGGAGGTCTGGGAAGAAAACGTTATGGAGGTCTGGGAAGAAAACGTTATGGAGGTCTGGGAAGAAAACGTTATGGAGGTCTGGGAAGAAAACGTTATGGAGGTCTGGGAAGAAAACGTTATGGAGGCCTGGGAAGAAAACGTTATGGAGGTCTGGGAAGAAAACGTCATGGAGGTCTGGGAAGAAAACTTGATGGAGGTCTGGGAAGAAAACGTTATGGAGGTCTGGGAAGAAAACGTTATGGAGGTCTAGGAAGAAAACGTTATGGAGGCCTGGGAAGAAAACGTTATGGAGGTCTGGGAAGAAAACGTTATGGAGGTCTGGGAAGAAAACGTTATGGAGGTCTAGGAAGAAAACGTTATGGAGGCCTGGGAAGAAAACGTTATGGAGGTCTGGGAAGAAAACGTTATGGAGGCCTGGGAAGAAAACGTTATGGAGGTCTGGGAAGAAAACGTCATGGAGGTCTGGGAAGAAAACTTGATGGAGGTCTGGGAAGAAAACTTGATGGAGGTCTAGGAAGAAAACATGATGGAGGTCTGGGAAGAAAACGTTATGGAGGCCTGGGAAGAAAACGTTATGGAGGTCTGGGAAGAAAACTTGATGGAGGTCTGGGAAGAAAACGTTATGGAGGTCTAGGAAGAAAACGTTATGGAGGCCTGGGAAGAAAACGTTATGGAGGTCTGGGAAGAAAACTTGATGGAGGTCTGGGAAGAAAACGTTATGGAGGTCTAGGAAGAAAACGTTATGGAGGTCTGGGAAGAAAACTTTATGGAGGTCTGGGAAGAAAACTTTATGGAGGTCTGGGAAGAAAACTTGATGGAGGTCTGGGAAGAATACTTGATGGAGGTCTGGGAAGAAAACGTCTTGGAGGTCTGGGAAGAAAACTTGATGGAGGTCTGGGAAGAAAACTTGATGGAGGTCTGGGAAGAAAACTTGATGGAGGTCTGGGAAGAAAACGTTATGGAGGTCTGGGAAGAAAACTTTATGGAGGTCTGGGAAGAAAACTTGATGGAGGTCTGGGAAGAAAACTTGATGGAGGTCTGGGAAGAAAACGTTATGGAGGTCTGGGAAGAAAACTTGATGGAGGTCTGGGAAGAATACTTGATGGAGGTCTGGGAAGAAAACGTCTTGGAGGTCTGGGAAGAAAACTTGATGGAGGTCTGGGAAGAAAACTTGATGGAGGTCTGGGAAGAAAACTTGATGGAGGTCTGGGAAGAAAACGTTATGGAGGTCTAGGAAAAAAACGTTATGGAGGTCTAGGAAGAAAACTTGATGGAGGTCTGGGAAGAAAACGTTATGGAGGTCTGGGAAGGAAACTTGATGGAGGTCTGGGAAGAAAATGTCATGGAGGTCTGGGAAGAAAACTTGATGGAGGTCTGGGAAGAAAACATCATGGAGGTCTGGGAAGAAAACTTGATGGAGGTCTGGGAAGAAAACTTGATGGAGGTCTGGGAAGAAAACTTGATGGAGGTCTGGGAAGAAATGTTATGGAGGTCTAGGAAGAAAACGTTATGGAGGTCTGGGAAGAAAACGTCATGGAGGTCTGGGAAGAAAACGTCATGGAGGTCTGGGAATAAAACTTTATGGAGGTCTGGGAAGTAAACTTGATGGAGGTTTGGGAAGAAAACTTGATGGAGGTCTGGGAAGAAAACGTTATGGAGGTCTGGGAAGAAAACTTGATGGAGGTCTGGGAAGAAAACTTGATGAAGGTCTGGGAAGAAAACATTATGGAGGTCTAGGAAGAAAACTTGATGGAGGTCTAGGAAGAAAACGTTATGAAGGTCTGGGAAGAAAACGTTATGGAGATCTGGGAAATAAACGTTATGGAGGTCTGGGAAGAAAACTTGATGGAGGTCTGGGAAGAAAACTTGATGGAGGTCTGGGAAGAAAACGTTATGGAGGTCTAGGAAGAAAACGTTATGGAGGTCTAGGAAGAAAACTTGATGGAGGTCTAGGAAGAAAACGTTATGGAGGTCTGGGAAGAAAACGTTATGGAGGTCTGGGAAGAAAACTTGATGGAGGTCTGGGAAGAAAACGCTATGGAGGTCTGGGAAGAAAACGTTATGGAGGTCTGGGAAGAAAACGTTATGGAGGTCTAGGAAGAAAACGTTATGGACGTCTGGGAAGAAAACGTTATGGAGGTCTAGGAAGAAAACGTTATGGAGGTCTGGGAAGAAAACGTTATTGCGTTCTAGGAAGAAAACGTTATGGAGGTCTAGGAAAACAACTTGATGGAGGTCTAGGAAGAAAACGTTATGGAGGTCTGGGAAGAAAACGTTATGGAGGTCTGGGAAGAAAACGTTATGGAGGTCTGGGAAGAAAACGTTATGGAGGTCTGGGAAGAAAACTTGATGGAGGTCTGGGAAGAAAATTTGATGGAGGTCTGGGAAGAAAACTTGATGGAGGTCTGGGAAGAAAACTTGATGGAGGTCTGGGAAGAAAACGTTATGGAGGTCTAGGAAGAAAACGTTATGGAGGTCGAGGAAGAAAACTTGATGGAGGTCTAGGAAGAAAACGTTATGGAGGTCTGGGAAGAAAACGTTATGGAGGTCTGGGAAGAAAACTTGATGGAGGTCTGGGAAGAAAACGTTATGGAGGTCTGGGAAGAAAACGTTATGGAGGTCTAGGAAGAAAACGTTATGGAGGTCTGGGAAGGACACGTTATGGAGGTCTAGGAAGAAAACGTTATGGAGGTCTGGGAAGAAAACGTTATGGAGGTCTAGGAAGAAAACGTTATGGAGGTCTGGGAAGAACACGTTATGGAGGTCTAGGAAGAACACGTTATGGAGGTCTAGGAAGAAAACGTTATGGAGGTCTGGGAAGAAAACTAAAACACAAATAATAATAATATAAAATAAGTAAATTGATCAATAAATAAACCCTTCCCACTCAACCCCTTCCCTACGAGAGGGTTTTCCCAAGTTGATTAAAATCGCCTACAGATAACAGAATTGAAAACACACCTCAGTCCAGAAGCCTTAGTTCCCTATTGTTTTGTTTGTTTTTTGTTTTATTCCATTGTTATTGAGAGGTCTTTCTTAAGCCGTTCAGTACCGGTGCCGTCTTATTAACTTCATTCTGGCTACTATTAGACGATTTTGTTCACCTTATTAAGGGGAGGTTTTTACTTTGTTCCCTATATTTCCATCAAAGTTACGATTACACCCCCTAGACCCCCTTACAAGATAAATTTGCACATTTTTCGGTAGAAAAATGTCCCGGCCGAAGGCCGATTCCTCTTAAATTACAGGCTCGCTATCGCTCGCCAGGAAAAAATCGACACTTAATTGGCACGAAAGGTCTTAAAATTGACAAAAATGGGGCGAAATTTCTTAAGATCGACAAACTAATGGGGCGAAAGGGATCCAGAAAACAATCCTTCAAGTGGAAATCTCAATTAACCCTTTATACTACCACAGATCCTTCTTAGACTGCACAACATCGTCTAAACATAAGTAGAATATATATATATATATAAGACGTCGCCGGTACAGAAGGGGTTAAATGAATAAACACAATTACTCGCAAGTAGTATTTTATATGCGTCATCATGCACTGTGTTGGGGGTGTTTTGGTTTAGATGCTTGTGTTCTGGGTGTGGTGTCCCGAGTTCGAATCCCGGGAGGACCATATGCTTTCATTAGTTTATTCAAGTGCATTGGGGTTTGTAAATGATGATTAATGTTAAGAACGGGGTGTTACTTAATTATCTGAACAGTAACTGGAAGTATATGGAATGTTTCGATAGATAGATTAGAGCAAGGGACTGAAGTTCTCGAAAAGGGGCTCCAATCCTGACGGGATTCTTGGCTGACAGTGTACTGGCTTAATAATCCAATAGGGTCTATAGCCTCTAAAGTCCTATTTTAACAACCTAGATAGATTAGTGGAGCTGATTTTTTTATTTATTTTAATGTACCGGTACAGTATATATTTTTTAGTTTGTATATTTTTTAGTTTGTTATTCTACACTGCGTCTAGGTTCATGTTATAAATAGGTAGGTCTTTCCTTACACACACATACACACACCCACACACTTAAGCACGCATGGTCTCTCTCTCTCTCTCTCTCTCTTGCCTACCTATCTTCTCTGCTTGACTGCTTGGTTGTCTTCCTGTTTGTGACCACACTCGCCCTCCGTCCTGCCTCTGTTTGTCGATCTGCCTGCCTACCTACCTTCCGTCCTTCCTATCTACCTGTATACCTTCCTGCCTGCCTGCTTGCCTACCTGCCTTCCTACCTATCTACCTGCCTTCCTTCCTACCTACTTACCTGCCTACCTACCTATCTACTTACCTTCCTGCTTACCTACCTGCCATCCTACCTACTTACTGTACTTACCTGTCGACCTATCTACTGTACACACCTACCTACCTATTTACCTGCCTGCTTGCCTAACTACTTACCTACCTGCCTACCTATCTACTGTACACACCTACCTATCTACTTACCTACCTGCCTTCCTACCTACCTGCTTTCCTACCTAACTACTTACTTACCTACCTTCCTACCTAACTACCTACTTACCTGCCTACCTACCTACCTACCTATTTGCCTGGCTGCTTGTTTATCTGTCTATCTGCCTGCATTCCTACCTACCTACTTACCTGCCTGCCTTCCTACTT
Organism: Paralithodes platypus; assembly: GCA_032716605.1. Lineage (NCBI taxonomy): Eukaryota > Metazoa > Arthropoda > Malacostraca > Decapoda > Lithodidae > Paralithodes > Paralithodes platypus. The sequence continues at coordinate 45,414,499 of CM064505.1, forward strand.
ACCTACCTGCCTTCCTTCCTACCTACTTACCTACCTGCCTTCCTACCTACCTACTTACCTACCTGCCTTCCTACCTACTTACCTGCCTTCCTTCCTACCTACTTACCTGCCTGCCTGCCTGCCTGCCTGCCTTCCTACCTACTTACCTGCCTGTCTGTCTTCCTACCTACCCACTTATCTACCCTATTAATCTAGATGGAAGTCTTGGGAGGAAACTTAACACAATCGAATACATAACAAATAGACTATTAACTATACCCTATCCCTTTAAATGGTTCAATTAGCGATTTTTTTCATATTCAGACTATTATGTCGTACTGTACAGTTAATTGGCAACAAAAATAGGTCAAATTATCTTTAAATCGCCAAACGTCTTAGAATCTGGACACTGACGAACTACTCTGATAAACAATTATGGAGCTTAACGTTTTATTCTGAAACTATTTAGCTAGTGCTTAAATTTTGGCACCATTTCGAGTTTTTATATATTTATTTATTTGTTTTATTATTATTTTTTGTTCACCATTCTGAGTTTCTTTTGAGTGGTTTTGTGGGCACTCCCTCCATCGAGCTGTGGTGGGACTATAGTCTATTCGCTGTAACTAGGCGAGAAATAATTACCTCTACCCTCTGTAACTCAAAAAGGGCTAGAGTAAAATTGGCTGTACATTTCCACATCTATTCCTGGGCGGACTCTTCCCAAATGGTAGAAATATTAGCTCGATTACTCTAGTCGTTGTTTAGTTACAGAGGTTAAAGGTCATGATTTTTCGCCTACTTATTGCGAATTGACTATAGAATGTAAATGCCTTATCGGATTGGATCCCCTTCAAGTTACCAGTGTTGTCAGCTTTTATGCACTTCGCTCTAATCTTCAACCAAAATTAAGTGTCTCCTAAATTAAACTATTGTGCGTGACTGTACTTGGAGACCTGACCCGACCTGACCCTACCTAACCTGTCCTCTTGGAGACTTTCACCCCATCTCTTCTGACTTTCATGATAACACCAAAATTACCCACAGTCCCCTACAGTATAGTTAGCCCTCTTAAACCATTACTTTATATAGTACAATCACTTATAAACATTCGTGGACCCTCTTGTGTTTTTCTTTATGTAATTATAACTATCTGGATTGATTTTTGGATGGATCTTGCATTTCGTATGATAGTATAATATTATATAGTTTTGTAGTTGATGTATAGACAATTATGCTCACACATTCGTTTCCATAGATATACTTCCATAATCAGATAATCGGGAGAGAGAGAGAGAGATATTACGTAAACACAAACAACTTAATACCAAACTAAGGGTGAAGGAGGGGGAACGAAAAGTATGGACGGTACCAACACAAGAACTGGGGTTCTCGAAAAGGGGCTCCAGTCATGAAAATATACTTGACTTGCAGTGTGCTGGCTTAATAATCCAGAAGGGTTGGTAACCTCTTACTGACTTACTAACTAACTAATTAACTAAAGCAGGCCATGACAGGACAGCTTTCCACCGTGACGCTAATTTGCTCTTAATAACAACACACTAACGTTGCTATAACGTTTGTGTATTACCTTCACCCTTTCAGTACCGGTTCCGTCCTTTTAATTGTATTCTAGCTATATTTAGACGATTTTGTGGAGTTTAAGAAAGCTCTGTGGTAGCAAAAACGGTTATGTGAGATAGTTCGAAGCCTGTTAATTACTGGAGGCCCTTTTTAAACTGTATGCAATCGTCTAATAGTAGCCAGAGTACAGTTAAAAGGGCGGCCCCGGTACTGAAAGGGGTTCGAATATAAAGTACACATCTAGTTCATTATACATGTTGACTATATAAAGTACACATCTAGTTCATTATACATGTTGACTATATAAAGTACACATCTAGTTCATTATACATGTTGACTATATAAAGTACACATCTAGTTCATTATACATGTTGACTATATAAAGTACACATCTAGTTCATTATACATGTTGACTATATAAAGTACACATCTAGTTCATTATACATGTTGACTACCCAAGGTTTATTTGTTTATTATATTATTGAAGACACACTTACTCTTACATAAAGTCACACACACACACACACACACACACACACACACACACACACACACACACACACTGGTCTACACACGGGCAAACCTACATAATTATATACTCATACACAGCTCACAAAACACACACACACACACACACAGGAATACGAGCAAGCACATACTGGCACACGGAAACAAGAACACACATACACACACAATACATGCACGCACTCATAGATGCACAGAAACAAGAAACACACTCACACACACACACACACACACACAAACACACACACACACACACAAACACACACACACACACACACACACAGAGGAACGTGGGGGCTGGAAGGAGATTGAAGCTGATCCCTCCTCTCCAACTTCCTTTTCAGTTCCTCGTGACCTCAGCTATAAGCCAGCCGAGGTCAGCTAAATTCCCTAAGACCTCAGCCACAACATCCTATAATAACGAACAATATACCTAAATACACAGATTTCAATTTAAAGTTCATTCAAGATGGCGGCCATTTAAAGATTATGGCCACCTCTCTTGGATGACCTTGAATTTAACCCCTACTGTACCGGCGACTTTATATATATATATATATATATTATTCTAGCCATTTTTTGGCGATTTTTTGCAGTTTATGAAGGATGTGTGGTAGTGAAAAGGGTTAAGTGAAATAGTTCGAAGCCTGTTATAATTGATGAAGGCATTTTTTTAAACTGAACAAAATTGTCTAATAGTAGCCAGAATAGTTAAAAAGACTTCTCGGTACAGAAGGGGTTAAACCTGCATATTTAGATCAATTTCTAGTTATTTGTTAAGGTTAAATTAAGCTATTATAGGTTAGGTAGGCTAGGTTACGTTAGGTAAATTAAATTGTGTTAAATAATGGGGGTTAGGTTAATTTCGGCATATTAACTATTGTTCTGCACTAAATTATTGTCTTACCATATGAATTACATAAAAAACAAATATTTTATCGGAAAACCCCGTAACTGTTCACTTAGAAAACAATACCTTTTTTTTTTATATATAATAATAACACCCTCCGCAATGGAATGCAACGTAGACTACCCATGAACATCAACACTTAAATACCTCATCGAAATTGCGTAGAGAATAGTAAAGCTAACTTTTTGTTCAATAACAAGATTTTCAACTATAATAATAAGATATAATTTATACAAGCCGACTTTTTCTGAAGATATATTTCGAGGTAGACGCCAAGCCTCTGAATGAGTCAAACTTAGTGTCATGCCGTGTGTCATATTCCTTGTATTGTCATATTTGCCGATACAGGCTTATTATTGTTGTATTTATTACGTAATTGGTATCGATTAGACATTTATATTTCATCCCAGCATGTAAATTTGCCAGAGATAAAAGTCTTGTTCGGGTTCACAATGAACATAAATTAATGTTAACCCCTTCAGTATCATGACGCCTTTTACCATTGATTCTGGCTAAAACTAGACTAGTTTATGCCGTTTAAGAAGAACCTATGTTATTAAGAGGGTTTATCGATATCGTATTTACCCATTTGAGTCGTTGAGGTAGATTTCAAAACAAAGGAAATCGTCTAGTGGTAACCAGAACATGATGAAAACTGCGCGTAATGGTGGTGAAGGGGTTAAGCATAACGAAATACGAACATAGTTACCCATATCATTTAGTTTTCTTCCACGCAACATCTCAACAGAAAATGAAACTCTAGCACTGACTATAGCATAGGTAAAATCAAAGCTCTATGACTGTTTAGTTTAGTTTAACCCTTTGAGTACCAGCGACGTGTGTTATTGTTTATTCTAGTTATATTTAGACACTATTATGCATCTTGGGAAGGATCTATGGTAGTCAAAAGGCTTAAGTGAGATAGTTTGAAGCCTTATATATTGCTAGAGGTCCTTCCTAAACTGAATAAAATCGTCTATTAGCTGCCCGAATAGGATGAAAAAGACGTCTCTGGTACTGTATGGGTTAAGGGAGCCCACCTCGCTTGTTTTCTCTTTCTCTCCCTCTCTGTTTGACTTGTATCCATTCGGCCCTATTCAGCCTACTGTTTTAAGACGTTTACCCCATCCAGGTGTCAATATTTTCCTGGCGAGCGGTAGCGAGCCACCATATATATTTTTTGTTTTGACAGCAAGCTAAATTTGTACATTTTTCGATTGAAAAATGTCTCCGGCGAAGCCGGATTTCTCCATGCAATGCTGGCTCGCTATCGCTCGCTAGGAAAAAATCGACACCTGGATGGGGATAAACGTCTTAAAACAGTTGGTTGAATGGGGCCGAATGGATACAAGCCAGGGAAAGAGAGAAATGGAGAGAAAGCTAAAACAAAACAAAAGAGCCAGTGACCCCCTTAATGCGGGGTTAAAGAAATAAAACAAACATTAAATTGTGTAATTTGTAATAATCATCTCTCTATATAAAGAATGGTCTGCCCTTTCAATACCGGTGACATCCTCTCCATTATATTTTGGCTACTATTAAGCGAGTTTATTAAGCTTAGGCAGGACCTCTAGCAATTATTAGGCTTCACACTAGCTTATTTAACCCTTTCAGCTACCACAGATCCCTCCTCAGCTGCATACAATCGCGTAAATATAGCTAGAATACATTAAATATGCATCACAGATACTGAAAAGGTTAATGATGGCTTAACAACTCGAAGGCTGAACTCTAATGGCATCACATAATCTCGAAGGCTGAACTCTAATGGCATCACATAATCTCGAAGGCTGAACTCTAATGGCATCACATAATCTCGAAGGCTGAACTCTAATGGCATCACATAATCTCGAAGGCTGAACTCTAATGGCATCACATAATCTCGAAGGCTGGACTCTAATGGCATCACATAATCTCGAAGGCTGATCTCTAATGGCATCACATAATCTCGAAGGCTGAACTCTAATGGCATCACATAATCTCGAAGGCTGAACTCTAATGGCATCACATAATCAGAATACCATTACTTTAATAACTGATAATGAGAATGAGTAAAATTGGTCATACTTAAATGTAAAGCAAGCCTTGATCATATTGCTTATATTTGGAAAGCCTAGGACCAAAGTATTTATATTACTTGAACGCAGATACCCCACTAATTAAGGGGAGGTTTTTAGTTAGTTCGTTAGACCTCCATCAAGCTTAACATTACACCCCTTAGATCCCCTTTCAAGATAAATTTGTACATTTTTCGGTAGAAAAATTTCCCGGCCGAAGGCCGGTTCCTCTTAAATTACAGGCTCGCTATCGCTCGCCAGGAAAAAATCGACACCTTAATGGCACGAAAAGTTTTAAAATTGACAGAAATGGGGTGAAAGTTCTTAAAATCGCCAAACTAATGGGGCGAACGTCTTAAAATGTCAAAAGCAATGGGGCTAACCATGAGGGAGAAAGGGGTCAAGAAAAAATCCCTCAAGTGGAAATCTCCCGTTAAAGTTGTCATATGAACTAGCTAGATATATTGGGTAATGTATGTTGATTGATATAACGCTCTCTCTCTCATTCTTATAGCCTCCTTCTATCGCTCACCCACTCTCTTCCTCCCTACTCACCCACTCACTGTCTTACTTCCCTACTCACCCACTCACTCTCTTACTTCCTCCCTCACCCACTCACTCACTCTCTTAACTTCCTGCCTCTCTCACTCAATTTCTTACTTCACTACTCACCCACTCACTCTCTTACTTCCTCCCTCTCTTACTTCCTCCCTCACTCTCTTACTTCCTCCCTCTCTCACTCACTCACTCACTCACTCTCTTTCTTACTTCCTCCCTATATCACCCACTCACTCTCTAACTTCCTACCTCTCTCAATCTCTTTCTTACTTCCTCCCTCTCCCACCACTCACTTCTTCCCCTCCCACACCCTCACTCTCACTCCTCCCTCACCCACACCCTCACCCACACTCTCACTCCTCCCTCACCCACACCCTCACTCCCTCACTTCCTGCCCCACCAGTAATTATTGTACTGTCCTTGTGGGGGGTATTTCTTGGGCCCGGAGTCGATCGAGTAGTTGATTTCTACTCCATATCCCGGGGGCTGTCTGGAAATGAGAAACAAACACAATAACGCAGTATAAACGCTATATATACTATATATATAACACACGAGGATTCAGTCTCAGTCTAAACACTATATATTAAAAAAAAACTATTCAGTATAAACACTAAATTTGAATAAAAACACGATTATTCAGTATGTACACTATATATTGAACACTATGATGATTTAGTATAAACACTATGTATTAGAAAAACCATTACGATCGCCACTAACACCACTATACTCACGTTCCAACTCCCTCCATCTTCACATCATGGTGTACGTTGGTTTCGGTGTACTGAGCCCCTGCCTTCACCACCACCACCACCATCATCATCATCATCATCACCATCACCATCATCACCATCACTAATTTCCTCGCCACTGAAGCAGAACGACTTGGTTAATTCAATATATTAAGGGAGCCCATCTCACTTTTTTTCACTTTCTCTCCCTCTCTTTGGCTTGTATCCATTCGGCCCCATTCAGCCTTCTGTTTTAAGACGTTTACCCCTATCCAGGTGTCAATATTTTCCTGGCGAGCGGTAGCGAGCTAGCATATATATATATTTTGTTTTACAGCAAGCTAAATTTGTACATTTTTCGATAGAAAAATTTGTCCGGCAAAGCCAGATTTCTCCATACAATGCTGGCTCGCTATCGCTCGCCAGGAAAAAATCGACACGTGGATGGGGATAAACGTCCTAAAACAGTTGGATGAATGGGGACAAATGAATACAAGTCAGAAAAAGAGAGAAAGATAACAAAAACAAAAAGCAGGTGACCCCCCTTAATTAACCCTTTGGAGATAATGGCGCATTTGGCCAGTTTATTCTGGCTATGATTACACGATGTTATACAATTTAGGAAGGATCTGTGGGATTTATGAAGCTCCACTTAAATTGAGTTTGATATGAACCCCCCTTAAAAGTAAATACCAATTGACATACTTACTGGTTTGCTTGGAGAGGGGCGTGTGTGGATTGGTCGCTGTCTACAGAGAATATGGCCCTGCTGTTGTGGTCTGCTTACCTGATATATAGTTAGTACGTACGTCGGTGTGAGTGAGTGTGTGTATGTATGTGCGTGTGTGTATGTTATGTATGTGTGTGTGTCTTTTGATAAGGCAGAGTCTCACGATTATTTTTTCCGTTTTGTTTTCAGATTGGCAAAATTATTCAAGAATCATTCATTATATATTTGTGTTTTATTTACAGTATGTATGTATATATTTATGTTTTATTTACAGTATGTATGTATATATTTATTGATTTATTCTTTACTTGTTCGTATCGTCAATCCCTCTCCTTTAACTGAGATCTGCCCCATCAACAAGGAATGCATGTTTAGTGTGTTTATAGTGTTGTGTCTGGTCGTTTGTTTACATACAGTGTGGCGCAACCTCCCATTACCGATAGCGGAGGGTTTTGGTTGTGGCATCCTTATTTTCCCCCTCAATACCGGTGATGTTTTATATTATTTTGTTCTAGCTATATTTAGACAATTTGATTTAGCTTAGAGAGGATGTGTGGTAGTTAAGAGGGTTAATTGAGATACTTCAATGTCTTACATTTATTATAGGCCCTTCAGTTGATGGCTGTGGCAATCTCTCTCTCTCTCTCTTTTTTTTTTCTTTTTTACAAACAGCCTAGTAAGGACCAGTAGGTCTGTTGTTGCTTGCCTTCCCTTGTAATAGTAGCCAGCATAAACTTAAAAGGACGTCACTGGTACTGAAAGGTTTGATCCTTTTATCAATACTTCATAGAGACGCCAACAAATACGTTTTAGCTTTCTTTGTTTTTGCTTAACGGAGAGTTGAAAATTACAAATATAACACAATTTTGCATATTCAACCCATGGCCATGGCAAGATGAAGAAGGCTACAGAAGATGAAGAAGGCTACAGAAGATGAAGAAGGCTACAGAAGATGAAGAAGGCTACAGAAGATGAAGAAGGCTACAGAAGATGAAGAAGGCTACAGAAGATGAAGAAGGCTACAGACAGAAGATGAAAAAAGAAGGCTCAGAGATGAAGAAGGCCACAGAAGATGAAGAAGGCTACAGAAGATGAAGAAGGCTACAGAAGATGAAGAAGGCCACAGAAGATGAAGAAGGCTACAGAAGATGAAGAAGGCTACAGAAGATGAAGAAGCTACAGAAGATGAAGAAGGCTACAGAAGATGAAGAAGGCCACAGAAGATGAAGAAGGCTACAGAAGATGAAGAAGGCCACAGAAGATGAAGAAGGTCACAGAAGATGAAGAAGGCTACAGAAGATGAAGAAGGCTACAGAAGATGAAGAAGGCTACAGAAGATGAAGGCCACAGAAGATGAAGAAGGCCACAGAAGATGAAGAAGGCCACAGAAGATGAAGAAGGCTACAGAAGATGAAGAAGGCTACAGAAGATGAAGAAGGCTACAGAAGATGAAGAAGGCCACAGAAGATGAAGAAGGCTACAGAAGATGAAGAAGGCTACAGAAGATGAAGAAGGCTACAGAAGATGAAGAAGGCTACAGAAGATGAAGAAGGCCACAGAAGATGAAGAAGGCTACAGAAGATGAAGAAGGCCACAGAAGATGAAGAAGGCTACAAAAGATGAAGAAGGCTACAGAAGATGAAGAAGGCTACAGAAGATGAAGAAGGCCACAGAAGATGAAGAAGGCTACAGAAGATGAAGAAGGCTACAGAAGATGAAGAAGGCTACAGAAGATGAAGAAGGCTACAGAAGATGAAGAAGGCCACAGAAGATGAAGAAGGCCACAGAAGATGAAGAAGGCCACAGAAGATGAAGAAGGCTACAGAAGATGAAGAAGGCTACAGAAGATGAAGAAGGCTACAGAAGATGAAGAAGGCCACAGAAGATGAAGAAGGCCACAGAAGATGAAGAAGGCTACAGAAGATGAAGAAGGCTACAGAAGATGAAGAAGGCCACAGAAGATGAAGAAGGCCACAGAAGATGAAGAAGGCTACAGAAGATGAAGAAGGCTACAGAAGATGAAGAAGGCTACAGAAGATGAAGAAGGCTACAGAAGATGAAGAAGGCCACAGAAGATGAAGAAGGCCACAGAAGATGAAGAAGGCCACAGAAGATGAAGAAGGCCACAGAAGATGAAGAAAGCTACAAAAGATGAAGAAGGCTACAGAAGATGAAGAAGGCCACAGAAGATGAAGAAGGCCACAGAAGATGAAGAAGGCCACAGCAGATGAAGAAGGCCACAGAAGATGAAGAAGGCTACAGAAGATGAAGAAGGCTACAGAAGATGAAGAAGGCCACAGAAGATGAAGAAGGCCACAGAAGATGAAGAAGGCCACAGAAGATGAAGAAGGCCACAGAAGATGAAGAAGGCTACAGAAGATGAAGAAGGCCACAGAAGATGAAGAAGGCCACAGAAGATGAAGAAGGCCACAGAAGATGAAGAAGGCCACAGAAGCTGAAGAAGGCCACAGAAGATGAAGAAGGCTACAGAAGATGAAGAAGGCCACAGAAGATGAAGAAGGCCACAGAAGATGAAGAAGGCCACATAAGATGAAGAAGGCCACAGAAGATGAAGAAGGCCACAGAAGAGTTTGTTAAGGGAGTTCACCTGCTTTTATTATCTTTCTCTCTTGTTCTCACTTTCTCTTTGGCTTGTATCTATTCGGCCCCATTCAGCCTACAGTTATCAGACGTTTATCCCCATCCAGGTGTCGATTTCCTCCTGGCGAGCGATAGCGAGTCAGCATTGTATGGAGAAATCCGGCTTTGCCGGAGACATTTTTCTATCGAAAAATTTACAAATTTAGCTTGCTGTAAAACACAAATATATATATGCTGGCTCGCTGCCGCTCGCCAGGAAAATATTAACACCTGGATGAGGGTAACTGTAGGCTGAATGGGTCCGAATGGATACGATCCAAAGAGAGAGGGAGAGAAAGAGAAACAAAAAAAAGCGAGGGGGGGCTCCCTTATGCCTTTTTAAAGTATTTATACCATACTTCATCGTACACTACTGTCTTATAGCCATTTATTTCATTTAGAGGAAACACAAGAGTAGACATGGCGAAACACGTAAAGCTGCCGGGCGGAAAGGAGAAATATTGTATGTTTTTCGTCAGTTTTAAACCATTTTCTATGTACAGAAAATGAATAGCAAAAATGGTAAATGCTGTTTTATGGTGCATGTTACTTAAAATACTTAAATACTTCAATACTTTAAAAAAAAAAAAAAAAAAAATCTTCTGTGACATTTTTCTTCTTCCTGTGATGATGAGTTTGAAATATTTTTCTTCTTCCTGTGATGATGAGTTTAAAATATGGTATTGTTGGTTTCTTGTAATTTTCACTCATTGCCAAAGGATATGAAGAGCGATGTACTGGAGTTTTTGGAGTAATTTTGAAGTATTGATACCATGCTTCATAATAAACTGTTTAGTTGTTTTTCCTATCCCCATTTTATAAAAGAAAAGCGGGATTGACAATTACGAAAAAACGCAAAAATGCCGACTTTAATTAACCATAACTGCAAAAATATGTCCCACAAATCCTATGTGTATAGAAAATGTTTTTCTCAGAACTACTTAATTTTTAATTTCTGTAAGTAGGTTACAAAACTCACAGGACACCCTGCATATATTGTATATTATATACACAGTATATATATATATATATATATATATATATATATATATATATATATATATATATATATACCGGTATATATATATATATATATATATATATATATATATATATATATATATATATATATATATATATATATATATATATATATATATATTTATTGTATGTACATATATACAGTATATATATATATATATATATATATATATATATATATATATATATATATATATATATATATATACATACCGGTATAGATATAGATATAGATATATATATATATATAATATATATATATATATATATATATATATATACTGTATATACATATATACAGTATATATATATATATATATATATATTGTATATATACAGTATACAAAGGTAGGTAGGCCCTAATTGGATGGAGTATGGCACAATAATATATACACAAGTAATGTGTATGAAGATAATACTTTCTCGGTTATGGTAATTTAGACTGGTGTTGTTCTTTACGTGTTGCTATACTTCTCATTAGTGTGTGTTACGACGGTGCTGCTCAATAATGATGGTTACCTATGGCGACACAACAGCTGACTGGTTATGGCAACAAGCTAGGGTAATGAGAAAACAATAAAGCTGATATGATGTGGCGGAGTAACATTTATTTTTTCCGCCACTCTAAATCGGCAACGTTAAATCGGAAACTCTAAATCGGCCTCTCTAAATCGGCCTCTCTAAATCTAAATCTTTAAATCGACACCCCCTAATCGGTAACTTTACTCTGGTGTCGTTTTGAGGAATTTGATCACCGGCCGCAGAAAAAAGTCTGAAAGTAAAACAATAACAATAGTTGAAGGAAATATCTAAAAAAATCCTTCATTTAAACTCTGGCAAAATGCAATCGCCAGGTAAAAATTGCCAGTAAAAGTTGATCATATGACTGCACGTTCAATTATTTCGTTTATCTGCCAACACACGTAGGGTTTTATTTACATCATTAGGCAATTTAATAAGATAAACACGATTGCCTTAACTCCTTTTGCACCGGTGACGGCTCTTTTTATAATATTCTAGCTATATTTAGACGATTTTGTGCAGTTGAATAAGGATATGTGGTGGCCAAAAGGGTTACGTGAGATAGTACGAAGTCTGTTAATTGTTGGAGGCCCTTATTAAACTGACTAAAATCGTCAAATAGTAGCCAGAACAAAGGTAAAAGGACGGCACCGGCACCGAAAGGGTTAATTTATCAGGGCAACTTGGTTATAAGTGGGTCCTGAGTGGGTCATCGGTTGAGTACACAGGGTGATCGGCAAGGGGAAGGACGTCGTTCAATTGGCTGTCAAAGAAGGTATATTGTAGGTAGGTGGTAAAGTAGAGTCGCATGCAGGTTTGAGCAGAGTCACATGTAGGTTATAAAGTAGCAGTGGTGAGCATCGCTAACAATTATCCACTTTCATAATCGCAATATTGTATCTCGTAACCGTTGCTTTCCGCATTCGCTATAATCTTAATTAATTAATACGGTCCTGCTTAACGCTAAACATATTAACATAAGAACACGGAAATCTATAGAGAGCCTACCGGTTTACACGAAACATCAATTTCACACCCAACCCATATCATTCATATGATTATCCTAATACAATTCAAATTACTCTATGTTGTATATTATTGACATCGGGAAGAACTTGTGGAAGATAAGCGTTAATTGAAATAGTTTTAGTTACTAAAATAAACTATTGTTTAAGTAAACATATCCTTGGCTAACATTTGTTTCTCGCTTGGTTTTATATATAGGCTATGGCTTAGGTCTTTATATAATTGATAGCAAGTTCAAATTCAAATATTGTATTGCTATATTTGCTATATTAATACATAAAGGTACGTGTACATAAATTTGTGATGATGCATAATAACATAGCAATGAGGACTTGATACCTTACGGTATATGTGTCCTATAATATTGTACATCATAGGAATTAGTTTCACAATGGAACAGTGTAAGTGCATGGTGCTAGTGATTTTATAGAAAACAACAAATCACAAAAACAAAGTATATATAATATATATATATATGAATGCTAGTACTTTCATAGGGCTGATGGCTATATTCTTACAAAGGTATTTTTTATAGCACTGAAGATGAAGCTGGGTATGATGATGATGATGATGATGATGATAATGGGGGTGGTGGAGGGATACGACGACTCCAAGAATGTGAATCATGATATCAAAGTCCATACCATAAAAAAGTGAGTGTAAGACTTTCTCTCCCTCACTCTTGCTCTTGCGCTATCTCTCTCTCTCTCTCTCTCTCTCTCTCTCTCTCTCTCTCTCTCTCTCTCTCTCTCTCTCTCTCTCTCTCTCTCTATTATGGTTGAAGATTAGGACAGAATATATTTGGCATTAGTATTAACACGCAAACATTTACACGTGAGAGATTATTATTTTGCTTTAATACAATAATTTCCTTAGCTATTCTTGACTATATATATATATATATATCGTATATATATATATATATATATTTTTTTTTTTCATCTTCACACATATAAACGGTGTCCCACAATTGGTGTGCCAAACTTCAGGATGCAGTATAATTATATCAATGAAGCTAAGGCCAGTTTCTCCTAAAATGACAGACTCGCTATCGCTCTCCAAGAAAAAATCGACACCTGATTGGCACGAAAGGTCCTAATATCGACAAAAAAATGGGGTGAAAGGTCTTAAGATCGCCAAAGTAATGGACCGAACGTCTTAAAATCTGAGCACTATTGGGGCTAAACATGAGGGAGAAGGGGGCTACAAAAAACGGCCCCTCCCCCCCTTAAAACAATGAAAAGGATATGCTAATGCTGCATATTTAGCATGTCACAAATATACTGTACTCCTAAACAGCTAAACTAACACAAATATAAAGAGTTCTGTAAGAGTCCGACGTGTGGCAAACTATACTCGGTCTAAGTTCATCTGACGGTAAATTGAATCCCTTAGCAACTGATTTATCGATAGCTAACGGGAAAATAAGAAACTGCTATGTCTCTGCTTCATATTAGTGACAAGTTTTCATAATTAACAGTTTTCGCTACACAAACTGCATAATAGCGGATAAATCAAGATGAAGACATAGCAATTTACTATCAGTTGGAAAGAAGCAAGAGTATAGTCTATTTAGTATTATTAAGGGGAGGTATTTAGTTTGTTCCCTAGACCTCCATCAAGCTTAAAATAACACCCCCTTAAGTCCCTTTCAAGATAAATTTGTACATTTTTCGGTAGAAAAATTTCCCGGCCAAAGGCCGGTTCCTCTTAAATTACAGGCTCGCTATCGCTCGCCAGGATAAAATCGACACCTGAATTGCACGAAAGGTCTTAATATGGGGTGAAAGTTCTTAAAATCGCTAAACTAATGGGGCAAACTTTTCAAAAGCAATGGGGCTAAACATGAGGGAGAAAGGGGTCAAGAAAAAAATCCCTCAAGTGGAGATTTCCCCTTAACCCGTTCAGTACCAGTTCGGCCTACTTATACTGAACGGACTATAATATAATACCTGTTAACCTTCCCCACAGCCTACCTCCCGGGATCATCGTACAGGACCAAGGTACGAGTGTGGACACCTCCTACTCCATGCAGTCCGGAGTCCCTGCCTACAACCCATACCCTTACTACAACAGCTACTGGGGCAGGCGCTAGGTGGGGGGGAAGGGGGGCTTTTTGCAACATCTTTTCCATTTTACAAACTAGAAGGGCACTCGGTAGAGCGCATACCTCCCCCTATTGTATCTGGTGCTTTACCATTAATATCATGAGCCTAAATTTTCTTCTGGATATTATCCGGACTCCTAAATTGAATCACTTCTACCTTGGCGCATATCCTATTTACCCACCAAATGTTGTGAACATCAGTAACTATGTCCTATCTGCCCACCAAATTTCGTAAAAACCTCCGGATCATCTCCTAAATTGAATCACGTCTTCTTTGGTGCATATTTGCCCACCAATGTTCGTGAAAATCGGTTCCTAGCTTTGTGAGATATTTAGTTTACAGACAGACAAGCAGAGGCGGAAACATAACCTGCGTCCAACTTCACTGGCGGAGGTAATATAGCCTTTGATCGCTATTGTGTAATAGTGTGTGTGGTATTTGTGGAGTGACGTGTATTATTATTATTATTATTATTATTATTTGTGTTCTTATCATTATTATTATCAATCCTACAACTGAAAATATAATACACCATGCATAGAAGTATCCTTATTTAATTGTCCTACTTCAATTAACCCTTTTTGTACCAGCGACGTGTATTATTTTCTATTTTAGCTACAGTATATTTAGAAGATTTTGTGCAGCTTAACCCATTGGCTGTGGGAGACATTCTGGAATGTCTCTCTCTCTCACTCATATGCAAATAATGGTGCTGGTAAATTATAAGATATGCAAATTGAGGAAAGTAGGTGTGCATTCCTTTTACGGTGATAACTCTCTGTCTCTCTCTCTTGCTCTCTCTCCCTCTCCCTCTCCCTCTCCCTCTCCCTCTCCCTCTCCCTCTCCCTCTCCCTCTCTCTCTCTCTCTCTCTGTAAGGGGGGGGGGCGGAAAGGGGGCGGTAAATAAAGGTCATCAATTCAGGTCAGGTCTCAGAATACACAAGAGCTAAGCACAGTCAGAAACAAAAGTCCAGTCCCTCCTGTGGTCCGAGTGGAGTCCAAGCCAACGTTATAGGAAGCTTCAACGCCTTAAGGGTATATATTTTTTTCTGGACCTCCTTCTCCCTCATGTTTAGCCCTCGTTACTTATTAGATTTTAAGACCTTTGCCCCATTCGTTTGGCTACTTTGAGACCTTTTGCTTCATTTCTTTGTCAATATTAAAACCTTTCGTGCCATTTAGGTGTCGATTTTGTTCCTGGCGAGCGCAAGCAAGCCTGCAATTTAGGAGGAACTGGCCTTCCGATGTGGCATTTTTCTATATCCCCTTAAGGGAGCCGACCTCGCTTTTTTTTCTCTTTCTCTCCCTCTCTCTTTGGCTTGTATCCATTCGGCCCCATTCAGCCTACTGTTTTAAGACTGTTACCCCCATCCAGGTGGCAATATTTTCCTGGCGAGTGGAAGCGAGCCAGCATATACAGTATATATATATTTTTTTTTAAAAGCAAGCTAAATTTGTACAATTTTCGATAGAAAAATGTCTCTGGCGAAGCCGGATTACTCCATACAATGCTGGCTCGTTATCGCTCGCCAGGAAGAAATCGACACCTGGATGGGAAGAAACGTCTTAAAACAGTTGGCTGAATGGGGCCAAATGGATACAAGCCAGGGAAAGAGAGAAAAGGAGAGAAAGATATAAAAAGCCGGTGACCCCCCTTAAGGATTCTTCACCAATTTTCTGGCATGAACATTCCTGACCGTTCCACTCCTGTTGCAGTTGGCCTTTGTGATGAACCAATCCTGGAAGTCGTGAATGACCTTGTGTTGGTAGAAGGCTGGGTCGTGAAGGCGGACACACAGGTCACACAGAATCCTAGCTCCTCCCACAGTGGACGGTTGGTAGTACTGACGCCACTCCAGGTAGCGTTGGTACTCCTGTGTGGGGGGGTAAAGAGAGCTGGAGTAGAGAGGAAGGCAATTATTATCATCGTCTTGAACAAAAACCCTCCAAATCAGAAATTTGATCTCGTAGTTAAATATTAAATAAATCCTTTTTAACACTTATGCTGCGGGCCTATTTCCGCCTATTTCCGTCATATTAGGGTTCATTCAGGCACTCCTGATTGATTAGGCAAGTGTCTGAATGAAATGAAATGTGTTCAGCCGAAAACTAGACGAAAATAGCTTCAAATTCGCTAAAATTTGCAATTTTCGCTACATTTGCCTTTGGCAGCACTGTATATCTAGCGAGAGTCTGACTCAGAGCCTTCAGTGCCACAGCCGCCTGGCTGTGTGATGTGTGGCCTGTCGCGATCCCGCTCTCTTGCACTCGATTTTACAGGCTTTAACCCTTTATTGGCAGCGCGCAACTTATGTCGTGTGAAAGAAATTTCGACTAAGTGGCGGTTCACAACTTATGTCGTGTGCCATTTTCAGCACGTAATGTTGCAGAGAGAGAGAGAGCTGAGCGGTGTGAGGAGCGTAGTAAGGCTATGACCGTCGCGCACCACCACGGTGGGCCAACTGAAGTGAAAACCACCCTTCCATCCCCCCTCACACTCGCTACACAGGGAATTATGTAGGGAAAGTACCTAATTACATGGTTTTTGCACTCGTGTTGCGCGATCGTTGCAAGAAAACCAGTGGTCGTACAAGGATGGTTGGGGTGTCATTGGAAAGCTCTGTTTATGCCCTTTCAGGGATAGATACTTGTTTTACGCTCTGGGTCTTATTTAGGCATGAAAATGATCACGTAAACAACCCTATTTAGGGTAAAAGCACCCCGCTGGGCGGTACATATAAATTACCGCCTAGGCCGCTCGTAAGGTGTTAAGAGGCTTTAAAAGCCTGTAGATTGCTGTAAGTTGCCATGACGTTCGGGAATGTCTCCCGCAGGGATAGGGTTAAAACATGTACTTTAACCCTTTTGCTGCGGCCGACGTATATATACTTCCTATATAAAAAATGCCTACAATGCTGCCGACGCATATACTGTATACACATTGGTATTACCGGTCGGCAGGGAGGGTTCTGTGGGGGCGCTCGGGTATGGCCTCGGCCGTGCTCGGGGCCTTGGGGCTGTTCGGCCAGGCAGCTTGGGGAACAACAACAACAACCGGCTGGGTTAGTTGCACCAACCCGCACCACCTGTTACCAGATGCTTCCAAGAGGTTCTAAGCTTGCCACCTATACGTATATCAGTGTGCTTTGTGGATTGGTTGAGGGAGGGCGTATGTACAATAAAAGAGGTGTTTTACAACCTGAAAATCTTTAAAAACAGGGACCCTTCTTCATGTAATTGTGACAGCAATATACCAGGTACGAATATGAGGAAAAAATCATCTTCATTTCCACAACTTATACTGACTTGTAAACAAAAAACGTGATGAAATAACAGGTAATATTATCCAGTTATGGCAAGTGGAAGTAAAGGATAAAATCGTGGGGGGTTGGCTGGTCAGCGAAAACACACGCAAAGTATTCATTTATTTCCTGGTTGGTTTAAGGAGTTAGAGAAGGGATGGTGACAGTTATAGGGAGAGTTCGACCCAATCTTTTCATTGGAGCTAGATCGTATTCGCTTAAGGCGACGGATATGGTGCTAGCGCAATGTATATTGAGCAGAATTAGCAGAAATATTGTTGCCTGAGTGAGTTCTTCCCTATAGAATCCACTGCACCGTAATGGTAAAACAGATACACTTCTTATGCTTAGCATAATCATCTAACATTAGCAGGTACATAATTTATACATTGCCATCAGGTTGAAGGAGTTAATTAATTATGTGAACAACAGACAGGATAGGAAAGCCTATGACATCAAGAAGGGAGATCATAAGTGACTGATAAATGATGGCATCCTTTGTAGTATAGTAGTTTTATTTTCCAGCTGATGGGAAATTGAATCAATAGCAATTAATTTATCGACAATTAATATAAACCTACTACATCTCTGCTTCATATAAATGCAAATGTGTCATAATTAGCTACATAGTTCGCTTCAAGATCTTCGTAATAGCTGAGTAACTAAGGTGAGGACATGGCAATTTACCGTCAGCTGAAACTACAGTTGGCTATAGGCTACAGTTGGTGATATACATTTACTCAACTTGAGTAGAACTATAGTCTATTCGCTGTAAGTAGGCGACAAATCATGACCTCTAACATCTGTAACTCAAAAAGTGCTAGAGCAAATTGGCTGTAAATTGCCACATCTATTCCTTGACTGACTCTTTCCATTAAAGATCATGATTTCTCGCCTACTTACAGCGAATAGAGTATAACCAATAAATCCTAACCTCCGGGTGTTGTGACAAGTACTCAAGCTTCTGAGCAAGTTCTCTGGGTTGATAGTCCCCAGCGTTGATGTAGGAGTGAGGGGGTAGGAGCTTGGTGTAGTCGGCCGCTCCAAAGACCACAGGGACTATGGGGTAGAAGAGCGGGTTGTACAGCTTCTCCGTCACATAGTCCTCACACAGGGCACTCTCGAAGGACAGGTAGAACAGGTAGGAGGTACCGGCCATCTTCAGGCAGTGATCATTGTCTACCCGGTACTTATCGAGGGTAAACATGGCGTGGCCGCACCTCAGCTTACCGCACTTTCCATAGACATCTACCTAGAGAGATGAAGTGGACAAGAAGTACACTCAATGTTGTTTAACCTGGCGGAAAGTTTAATCCTCTAGCAGTTGATTTTTGGAGACTTAATGGGAAATCATGAAAATGCTATGTCTCTGCGTCAAATGATAGAGAGGTTTTCACAATATAACACATATTTGGTTATAAAAACTTTGTAATAGCACAGTATTTAAAATAGAGATAGGTCAGTTTCTCGCCAGCTTTAAAGACAATAATAATAAACAGACTATAGTGAGATATTATGCAGTGCTTGTAATAACTACAGTAAACAAATCTAAGTCTTTACTTTATCGACTGAAAATGGTCTCCAGATGAAGGTAACAATTTTCGAGTTCTGACATTAGAAAAAGTTTGTTTTCTAAAGAAAAAGAAAAAACCCATCAAATAAAATAAATGAATCGGAAAAAAGTGTCGGACATGTGGTTAGTGTGAACGCGCCTATTAAGGGGAGGTGCAGACCGTTTTTCTGGACCCCCTTCTCCCTAATGTTTAGCCCCACTAGTTTTGAGATTATAAGACGTTCGGCCCATTAGTTTGGCGATTTTAACACCTTTCGCCCCACTTCTTTGTCAATTTTAAGACCTTTAGTGCCATTTTGGTGTCGATTATATCCTGGCGAGCGATAGCGAGCCTGCAATTTTAAGAGGAACCGGCCTTCGGCCGGGAAATTTTTCTACCGAAAAATGTACAAACTTACCTTGAAGGAGGGGTCTAGGGGGTGTTTTTCTAAGCTTGATGGAGGACTAGCGAGGGAAACTAAAAAAAATATATGAATGAATTAATTAATAGACCAAACAAACGGCCAGTCTCCCCTGAAGCCCAAACTTGAGGTCAGACCAACTTGCGTATGAAGCTGCATGGCCTGAACGTAGCGCAGTCTGCCGCTCCGATCATGACAGTCCGAGATGAACGCCACGGCAAGCTTCCGGGCACGATCGGTGTTGTTGTTGTCCGGGAACATCTGTATAACAAAGGTGTATCTCGAAGGGGGGAGAGTTTTGTGTGGGGGGGGGGGGGGGGGGGATTTTTTAAAGGAGCCCACCTCGCCTTTTTTTTCTCTTTCTCTCCCTCTCTCTTTGGCTTGTATCCATTCGGCCCCATTCAGCCTACAGTTTTACCCCCATCCAGGTGTCAATATTTTCCTGGCGAGCAGTAGCGAGCCAGCATATTTATATTTTTGTTTTGACAGCAAGCTAAATTTGTACATTTTTCGATATAAAAAATTCTCCGGCAAAGCCGGATTTCTCCATACACTGCAGGCTCGCTATCGCTCGCCAGGAAGAAATCGACACCTGGATGGGGATTAACGTCTTTAAACAGTTGGCTGAATGGGGCCGAATGGATACAAGCCAGGGAAAGAAAGAAAAGGAGAGAAAGATAAAAAAAAACAGTGACCCCCCTTAAAGCTTAATGGAGGTCTAGGGAGGAAAATAATAATATAATAAATATAATTAATATAATTATAAACATTCTCCCCTTAAAGCTGCCTTATACAGTTACATGTACTAAGTCCTTTCATGCTGGGTTCTCTGTGAGGCAGGTATCGTCATTAACCGCTTGAGCACCAGCGACGGGTGATATCTTTCATTCTAGCTATATTCAGACGATATTATGCAGCTTAGGTGCGCTAGCTAAAAGGGTTGATTGAGATAGTTTGAAGCCTTATTATTTGTAGAGGTTCTTCCTAACCTGAATAAAATTGTCTAATAGTTGCCACAATATAAGAACAGGACGTCATCGGTACTGTACGCCGTACGGGTTATCAAATATAAAGAACAGGACGTCACCGGTACTGTACGCCGTACGGGTTATCAAATATAAAGAACAGGACGTCACCGGTACTGTACGCCGTACGGGTTATCAAATATAAAGAACAGGACGTCACCGGTACTGTACGCCGTACGGGTTATCAAATATAAAGAACAGGACGTCACCGGTACTGTACGCCGTACGGGTTATCAAATATAAAGAACAGGACGTCACCGGTACTGTACGCCGTACGGGTTATCAAATATAAAGAACAGGACGTCACCGGTACTGTACGCCGTACGGGTTATCAAATATAAAGAACAGGACGTCACCGGTACTGTACGCCGTACGGGTTATCAAATATAAAGAACAGGACGTCACCGGTACTGAAGGGGTTATCAAATATAAAGAACAGGACGTCACCGGTACTGTAGGGGTTATCATATATAAAGAACAGGACGTCACCGGTACTGTAGGGGTTATCAAATATAAAGAACAGGACGTCACCGGTACTGTAGGGGTTATCAAATATAAAGAACAGGACGTCACCGGTACTGTACGCCGTACGGGTTATCAAATATAAAGAACAGGACGTCACCGGTACTGTAGGGGTTATCAAATATAAAGAACAGGACGTCACCGGTACTGTAGGGGTTATCAAATATAAAGAACAGGACGTCACCGGTACTGTACGGGTTATCAAATATAAAGAACAGGACGTCACCGGTACTGAAGGGGTTATCAAATATAAAGAACAGGACGTCACCGGTACTGTAGGGGTTATCAAATATAAAGAACAGGACGTCACCGGTACTGTACGCCGTACGGGTTATCAAATATAAAGAACAGGACGTCACCGGTACTGTAGGGGTTATCAAATATAAAGAACAGGACGTCACCGGTACTGTACGGGTTATCAAATATAAAGAACAGGACGTCACCGGTACTGTACGGGTTATCAAATATAAAGAACAGGACGTCACCGGTACTGTACGGGTTATCAAATCTAGATGAGATGGACTCCTTTGGGAAATAACTTCACCGTACTACTTGGGTTACAAGAAATTAATAGCAACAAACACTTGTACTGTATTTCTATAGCTCTTGCGTTAAAGAAATCCACTGACCTGAGCTGTCCGCAGCCACGACGCAGGCAGTAGTTTGGAGTCCCACCCACCACGTCGTAACACAAACCCGTGAAGCAGTCTGATGTCGGAGTCTCGGCGGTAGTGCATGGTGCGGTTGAAGAAGGAATCAAACCCCTTCATATTCATGGCGGCCATTCTCCCGGGTTTATACGGAGCCTCTGCTTCGAACATGATCCACGGCTGATTGGGGTCTCGAGGTCCCAGCATTCTTTCTATCTCTTTAGGACCCGAGGTATCCAGGAGATAAATCAACACTGCATCAGCGGACTTCACCTAGGAAGAAAATTGAAGAAAAGTACATAATAATAATAATAATCTTCTGGTTACTTATATAGCGCCCGTCTCTCCTCCTTCGAGGATTCGCAAGCGCTTGGCTGTCTTTAGTCTACCAGAGACCATTACCCATCCCCCTTGCTCATGGGGAGATGGTAACCGCCGGCTGTATCCCAGAAAAACTTTTCAATCTGAGCGGGGATTGAACGCGAGACCTTCAAGGTGGGAATCAGGCACGCTATCAACTGAGCCAGCCGGACGGCTGGAGAGAGTAGCAATAATGTTCTGAGTACCTGATACGATGTATATATGTACAGTTTATATACATAAATGTCGTGCGCAAGGAATTAGAAATTTGGTCATTGGTTTGTTATGTCTCACACATCACCCTAAGTTAAGGGGATAGTACTCGCTTTTTCTGGACCCCCTTCTCCCCCATGTTTAGCATATTAGTTTTGAGATTTTAAAACGTTTGTTTGTTCCGTTAGTTTGGCAATTTTGAGACCTTTTGCCTCATTTTGTTGTCAATATTGAGACCTTTCGTGCCCTTTAGGTGTCGATGGGGTGTTTTTTTAAGCTTGATGGAGGTCTAGCGAGGAAACTCAAAAATAAATAAATATATAAATATATAGACCAAAAACCAAGCACTACCCCCTTAAGGAATTTTGAATAATCCATACCCTGAACTAGCCTACCAATGAAAACTTGCCTGTGAGATGTCCTGGGTGACGTTGCAAGGTAGGGGACAGAGGCCAGCATTGATATCCTTGAGGTGTTCAGTAAGCCAAGCTCCCGACCACTTTTGTTTGTTAATCCCACCCACCATCACCACTTTCCGTACCCTAGGGGACCCGAGTGTACTGCAAAAAATAAGGGTTATGAAAAGGGTAAATATAGTGTCCATGATAATTTAGTCATATAGAGGTATACAGGCCTCCCTCACCATCCGATGCCCAGATTTACGCTATTATTATAGTTTTTTAGGGGTTTGTGTTTGTGTTTTTGTTGGTCCGAGAACGCATCCACAGGAACGTGATCCAATCGTAAATCGAGGGAGACCTGTATTGCTGGTTACAACCCTATATAATATGTTCCCTACATTCTATCCCATAAGGCACTGCAATCAACCTCCTTGGGGATATATAGTAAACAAAGAACCCTCCCTGGGTCCACTGACATCACTCTGGCTTCTCACTGTGATTGCAAGAGGTGTGTTCCATATATATATATACCGAGGAGGTGGATACATCTGAGTAGGTCTGGATGTTTGTGGTAGGCATCGAGTATAGTTATTGGATCACCCAAATACACCACATTAATCCTCAGGTGTGGTGTTCGCCTTCAGAGTCTCGTTAATTTGCTCAGCCGCGACACTGTTAAAGTAGTGGAAGTAGCCTAAAAGTGATAGAAATGGCATCTCTGGCCGAGTCAGGAACTTCAAAAAGGGCTGCATAGTAGCTTGATGCTTACGTGGAGGAAGAAATTTCACACAAAGAGAGAAGTACCTATATTTCGTCCACTTTGAGGCGCCATTTCGCGTTTCAACGTTTCTCGCGTTATAATAATTGTTTAACATTATCACGGCTATGCCATGTAATAGGATATTCACGTTAGTAAAACATGCGTAGTGGGATACCTCACTGCATATATATTTCAGAGAGGACCTCCGAGTTACAGATTATAACTTCAGGTGATGTTTATGACAATGTAAAATATTATGTAGTTGAGCAATCAATTTTTCAATATAGATTAACCCCCTCTGTGATGCGAAGTTAGTTTTTTTAGACCTTCCCTGTTGCCCTCAATTACTTTGGTTATTATAAGACACTTCACTTCATTAGTTTGGAGATTATAAGACGTTTCACCACATTCAGGCGTCAATTTTTTTGAATGAGCGATAGCCAATCAGCGATGGCCGGGACATAAATCTAGCGAAAAAGGTACAAATTTAGCTTGAAGGGGGTTTGGCGAGGCATTTTTTTTTCTTTTTTTTAACAATATATCACAATAACCCACAAAAACGTTGGATAAGCTAGTGTTAAAGCCATGGACTCGCCTGCGTGTGGAGGGGAGAGTGTGTGAGTTCCGAGCGGCTGCGGCACTACGGAAGACATCCAGGAGCGGAGCGAAGTAGCCGTCTGCAAACTCCAGGGGTCCGCCTGAAGTGAAGGGAACATAATAGTGATGAATACGACCGAGTAACATGTATAGTTAAAGCGACTCAGGAGGGATATATGTAAACTATTCTCGGTGCTAACACCATATATATATATATATATATATACATATATATATATATATATATATATATATATATATATATACCGGTATATATATATATATATATATATATATATATATATATATATATATATATATACCGGTATATATATATACTGTATGTGTGTGTGTGTGTGTGTGTAATTTACTAAATAAAGTAATGCCAACAGGAAAGAGGCCATCAGTGTATCTTTGCTTCATTCAACACATCGAACGTTTTCAGGATATTTACTGGCTATGAGAGGGTTAAACGCTTGAGAATTTGGTCGAGTGTTAACAAATTAATCTGGCAGTCATGTTATTCAGGTTAGGAAAGAAGTGTGGGAGTCAGAAGCAAAGTTAAATTGATCTTCACTCTAAGATTCCTAGATGTATACGTCCTTCATGAACTGCGCAAAATCCTCTACTAATCGCCAGCATATACTATAAAGAAGAAGCAGGTCATCATATCCTGAAGTGGTTTAGGACGTTTCACCCCATTAGTTTGGCAATAAGACGACGCTTAACCCCATTCTATTATTTAGCTTTCTGAAACATGCTCATTATACGAGAGAAAATACCATTAACTTGGTTTGGCCTCCAGTTAGAACCACCCTATTTCGTAATTCTATTTTGTGTGCTGGACCTCAAACATGGAATCAATTACCAAACGATGTCAAATTTATTAGCACCTCATCTACCTATATCATATTTAAGGGGAGGTATTTAGTTTGTTACCTACGTTTTCATCAAGCTTAAAATTACACTCCCTAGATCCCCTTTCAAGATAAATTTGTAAATTTTTCGGTAGAAAAATTTCCCGGCCGGAGGCCGGTTGCTCTTAAATTACAGGCTCGCTATCGCTCGCCAGGAAAAAATCGACACCTTAATGGCACAAAAGGTCTTAAAATTGACATAAATGGGGCTAAATGTCTTAAAATGTCCAAACTACTAGGGCAAACGTCTTAAAATCTCAAAAGCAATGGGGCTAAACATAAGGGATAAAGGGGTCCAGAAAAAAATCCCTCAAGTGGAAATCTCCCCTTAAGCAAATATTTAAGGAGTATATGATTAGACTGCAAGAACTGTAAATCGTGTACATTTTGGAGAGAACAAAATATCACATGTAATATCAGAGTGAATATGTGTATAATGTTTGTAGTGTGAACTGTATTGCCTGGCTCGAATCAGGATACAATAAAAACATTTCCATGTCTGTTAAGGGGAGATCTCCACTTGAGGGATTTTTTTCTTGACCCCTTTCTCCCTCATGTTTAGCCCCATTGCTTTTGATATTATAAAACGTTCGCCCCATTAGTTTGGCGATTTTAAGAACTTTCGCCCCATTTCTGTCAATTTTCAGACTTTTCGTGCCATTTAGGTGTCGATTTTTTCCTGGCGAGCGATAGCGAACCTGTAATTTAAGAGGAACCGGCCTTCGGCCGGGAAATTTTTCTACCGAAAAATGTACAAATTTATCTTGAAAGGGGGTCAAGGGGGTGTAATTTCAAGCTTGATGGAAGTCTAGGAAACACACTAAAAACCTGCCCTTAAAGAGCTCCGGTTCAGCAGACTATGCCGTGTTACCTTTATGTGTGTTTAATCTTAAAATCAATGTACTATATTATGGCAGTAAATCAATGTACTATATTATGGCAGTAAATCAATGTACTATATTATGGCAGTAAATCAATGTACTATATTATGGCAGTAAATCAATGTACTATATGTACTATATTATGGCAGTAAATCAATGTACTATATTATGGCAGTAAATCAATGTACTATATTATGGCAGTAAATCAATGTACTATATTATGGCAGTAAATTTTGAATTTGAAATTTGAATTTGAATTTTTTCTGGGCGAGCGATAGCGAGCCTGTAACTTAAAAGAAATCGCCCTTTGGCTGGGCAATTATTCTATCGAAAAATTTAAAAATTTAGCATGAAGGGCCTGGGTGTACATTTTTTAGTTTGAAGGAAGTCTGGGAAGGCGTTTTTGTTTGCCTAGGGGACAAACTAAAATGCATTGCTCGAAAATTACCAAAGTAAGCAATTAAAAATCCTCGATAAAAATTAAACAAAATGTTCTAATAACTCCCAAGAGGTCGGACCAGACAGTGTTAAGCAGTGGCGAACCTACCGAACTTAGAGAGGTCGGGTGGTGGGGTGGTGGTGATGGTGTTGGAAGGGCTGGCAAGGTCCTGGGGTTCGATTTCGGGGTAGGAATCGTGTTCTTTTTCCACTTGTTTGTGTAGGCTGTGGGTTGAGAAGAAAGAATAATAATAATAATAATAATAATAATAATAATAATAATAATAATAATAATAAAGAAAGAAAGAAATAGAGAAAACAAATAGATAAATATCCCTATAAATATATATATAAATAAAAATACAAAATATATGAAAACAAAAATAAAGTTTAATACATATGGAGAGATAGAGTTGTAGACAGATAAAGCAAAGATGAGCATTGGGCAAATTATACCTTTATTTAGCCACAGTGAAGACTTAGTGTATAGTTGTATGGTAACTTAAAGGTTGGATATTTTTAACTATTTATGTAACTATTTCTTGTAACTATTATCTTAACTATTAACATCTATTCAACAGCACTACAGAACATATGTAAACTCTTTAAACAACTCGTCAACTAAACAACTCTTCGACTAAACAATTTGTCAACTAAACAACTCGTTAACTAAATAACTCGTCAACTATATAACTCGTCAACTAAACAACTCTTTAACTAAACAACTCGTCAACTAAACAATTCGTCAACTAAACAACTCGTCAACTAAACAACTCGTCAACTAAACAACTTGTCAACTAAACAACTCGTCAACTAAACAACTCGTCAACTAAATAACTCGTCAACTAAATAACTCGTCAACTAAACAACTCTTTAACTAAACAACTCGTCAACTAAACAATTCGTCAACTAAACAACTCGTCAACTAAACAACTCGTCAACTAAACAACTTGTCAACTAAACAACTCGTCAACTAAACAACTCGTCAACTAAATAACTCGTCAACTAAATAACTCGTCAACTAAACAACTCTTTAACTAAACAACTCGTCAACTAAACAATTCGTCAACTAAACAACTCGTCAACTAAACAACTCGTCAACTAAACAACTCGTCAACTAAATAACTCGTCAACTAAATAACTTGCCAACTAAACAACTCGTCAACTAAATAACTTGTCAACTAAATATTCGTCAACTAAACAATTCGTAAACTAAATAACTATTCAACTAAACAACTTGTCAACTAAATAACTTGTTAACTAAATAACTTGTCAACTAAACAACTCGTCAACTAAATAACTCGTCAACTAAACAACTTGTCAACTAAACAACTTGTCAACTAAACAACTCATCAACTAAACAACTTGTCAAAAATAACTTGTCAACTAAATAACTCGTCAACTAAACAACTTGTCAACTAAACAACTTGTCAACTAAATAACTCGTCAACTAAAAAAAATGTCAACTAAACAACTTGTCAACTAAATGACTCGTCAACTATATAACTCGTCAACTAAACAACTCGTCAACTAAATAACTCGTCAACTAAATAACTTGTCAACTACATATTCGTCAACTAAATATTCGTCAACTCATTATCTTGTTAGCACCTCAACTTATTAACTCGTCAGCTGGCCAATTGTCCACTTGCGAGTTTCAGGCTATAATGAAGGTGGAGCCGTAAATATTTATATTACACAGAAATGCAATACTAATGTAGGTTTCTGATGGTTAGGAAGTACAGTGAGCATGATGGTATGTATTTATAGATGCACTTCAATCGTATTTAAGCTTATAATTCTGTTAAATATAAATGTGTACAGCTCCAACTTCCTTATAGAACAAAACTCGCAAGTGGTCAATTCGTCAACTAAGCCACTATACTCGTTTTCAAATAGGTAGACCAGAAATCGTGATCCCTAACCTCAGTAACTCACAAAGAGCTAGAGCGAATGGGCTGTAAGTTTCCACATCCATTGCCCGGCTGACCCTTCCCAAATCATAGAACTGATAGTTAAAATAGTTCTCTCGATTGCTCTGTACGTTTATAAGTTATTGAGGTTACTGTTGTAGGGTTTTGTCCTACTTATTTGGTACAGGGTATAATCATCACCTCAACTTTTCAATTGATCACTTGCGAGTTTCAGGCTATAAGGAAGTTGGAGCCGTATAAATCAATATTAAACAGACATGCAATAATAACGTAGATTTCTGACGGATAAAAAGTATGTTGAATTGGGTTTTATGTGTTTATATAATTATGTACTACGACCGTATTTTATGTGTTTATATAATTATGTACTACGACCGTATTTTATGTGTTTATATAATTATGTACTACGACCGTATGTTATGTGTTTATATAATTATGTACTACGACCGTATTTTATGTGTTTATATAATTATGTACTACGACCGTACTTTATGTGTTTATATAATTATGTACTACGACCGTATTTTATGTGTTTATATAATTATGTACTACGACCGTATTTTATGTGTTTATATAATTATGTACTACGACCGTATTTTATGTGTTTATATAATTATGCACTACAACCTTATTTATGTGTTTATATAATTATGCACTACAACCTTATTTATGTGTTTATATAATTATGTACTACGACCGTATTTTATGTGTAAATTCTGTTAACTATCGATGTCTACCACTCCAAATTCCTTATAGCCTGAAACTCGCAAGTGGTCAATTCATCAAATCGTCAACTTATTGCTTAAAGCCGGTACCACATGAGCGCTTTTTCCGGCAATTTTCGATGAGTAAGTTTTGTCTCGTACTATTTTGAGACTCTTTCACACTGGAATCGGAAACTAGATCGAAGGTAGATTATGTTAGTAGGTGGTTGAATTTTTAGGTAACTTAAATTTTAAAACTGCCAGACTAAAATTGCCCGTAAAAATTGACGGAAGAATCGCTCGTGTGACACCGCCTTAATTACCTGTCAATTAATCACCTTGTCAACTCACCGCCTGGTAAACTCGTCAACTCATCACTTTGTCAACTCATTAATCGATCAACTGGTCAATTCATCAACTAGCCAACGTCAACTCATCAACTCTTTATCTCATCAACTGGTCAATTCATCAACTAGCCAATGTCAACTCTTCAACTCATCAACTCTTTATCTCATCAACTGGCCAATTCATCAACTAGCCAATGTCAACTCTTCAACTCATCAACTCTTTATCTCATCAACTGGCCAATTCATCAACTAGCCAATGTCAACTCTTCAACTCATCAACTCTTTATCTCATCAACTGGTCAATTCATCAACTAGCCAACGTCAACTTGTCAACTCTTTATCTCATTATCTCATCAACTCGTCAACTCATAAATCTATCAACTGGTCAATTCATCAGCTAGCCAACGTCAACTCGTCATCTCATCAACTCATTATTTCATCAACTCGCAACTAATAAATCAAGCAACTGGTCAATTCATCAACTAGCCAACGTCAACTCGTCATCTCATAACTCGTCAATTCGTCAAGTTTCTTACCTGAAGAAGACGAGAGTGGTGATGAGGAACAGGATGAAGGAAGGGCGAGCGATTCTGGGGGCCATGGTGGAATTATTAGTTTATTCAGGATATCAGGGCACCGCGTTATGCTGTTAAGGAGATAGTGGCTACTTTGGGGGTCTATTCATTTATATAATCATTTGTTTTTGTAGTTTTCTCGCTAGACCTCCATCAAGCTTAGAAAAACACTCCTAGACCCCCATTCAAGATAAATGTGTACATTTTTCGTAGAAAAATGTCTCGGCCGAAGGCCAGAACACCTCTCAATGAAATTAATGAAAGCATATGATCCGCCCGGGATTCGAACCTGGGTTACCACATATTACATATCTTAAACACTAAAACCATTACACCATCAACACAGTTAAAGGTTAAGTACATGACTACAATTTGATATCCATTTATCGAATACTGGATATCAATCTAATCATGTATTCAAACCCAACTGCACACTGAATAGCCTAATGTTTTTAAGTGAAAGGAAAGCACATTTTATGGGGCACAGATCTCTAAGGACTGACCTCGCTATCAAACGACCCTGAACCTTTAGGAATAATAAAATGCATTAATCTCACTCCCAACACCAAACACCTCTCATATGATCCAACCGGGATTCGATAGTAGAAAAGCTAGTAGTCAAAATTCTAATAGTTGAAATAGTAGAACAAGTTAACCCTTTCAAGACCCAATACGCATTTTTGTTCTGTGTTCTGGTATTTATTAGACGATTTTATTCAGATTAGGAAAGGTATATGGAAATCAGAGGGTTGATTGAGATAATTTTTACCCTTTTAATGCCCACAGATCCTTCCTAAGCTGCATCAAATCGTCTAATGATAGCCAAAAGAAACTGCTAAAACGCGTCAGAGCTTCAAGGGGTTAAAATAAATTCATTGTTGGTAGAAATATTAGATCACGAAATAGCAAATAGCCTAAATGTAAATAGTAATAGTAGCCTAGCCCAGCCAACCCAATTCCACACACTAGCAGCCAACGAGGAAATTAAATACGTGCACTAGTTTTCCTCCCGAGTATTTCATCTCTATTTTTAACTTTAGGATATCTCTAGAATTTTCCTTGGTTGGGATTGACATTTTAACCCCTTCCTTAACGGCGACGTCCTTTTCACTTTATTTTAGTTGCTGTTAGACGATTTTTTCAGCTTAGGAAGGACGTCTACCAATTAAAAGGCTACATAGTATCTCAGTTAATCCTTTTTAGCTACCATTTATCCTTCCTAAGCTACATAAAATCGTCTAAATATAGCTGAAATCAAATATAAAAGACGTCACCGGTACAGAAGGGGTTAAGTTGCTGTTTTATTTTGTCTTTGTTTTTGTTTTTGTCCTAGTTTGCTCCCTATACTTCCATCAAGGTGGAAGTGTGGTAGAGTGGTCTTGCCACTGGCCTGGTAATCCAAAGGTCCCGGGTTCAAATCCCGATGTATCAATGGGAAGATATTATTGGGATGGAATTTGTGCTG
This sequence comes from Paralithodes platypus, assembly GCA_032716605.1. NCBI lineage: Eukaryota > Metazoa > Arthropoda > Malacostraca > Decapoda > Lithodidae > Paralithodes > Paralithodes platypus. The sequence goes on from CM064505.1 coordinate 45,445,975, forward strand.
TACCTGCTATCAGTGCATTACCACAAGCCCACCGAAACGTCGATAAAATACCCTCATTGTTCCCTGATTAAAATAGCACTGTATGAATATTCCCATATTCAAAATATGCTATAGGGGTGCAATGCCTGGTGAGTTATCTGCTCAACAGGTGGCGTTGTGTGTGTGTAAGTGTGAGAGTCCGAGTGTAGGGGGTGAGACAGTGAAGCACGGGAACGAGGTGGCTTCAGAGATGGGGTCGTTTCGGGCCATGAGTGAGCACCGTGCCTCATGTGAAGGCAAGATGGCAGGTGCTCGTTGTACTCTACGTGCTTCACATGTCTCACTCCTTAGACTGGAACAAGACCTCACGGGCTTCACTGTTCATTGTAAAGCGGTGAATGTTAAGGCTCTCAGCCTATGCCCGAGAGGAAGTAAGTTGGAATATAGAAAAAAAAAAAAAAAAAAAAAAAAAAAAAAATCAAGCTTAACCCCTTCAGCACGATGACTCCATTTTACCTTTAATTCTGGCTAAAATTTGACGAGTTTACGCAGTTTAAGAAGGACCTACGTTGTTCAGAGGGTTTATTGAGATCGTTTGTACCCCTTTGAATCCTAGAGGTATATTTTAAGGTAAAAGAGGAGGATTCACTTTTTGGTCGATTTTTTCATTTATTTATTAATTTTCTAGTTTCCTCCCTAGACTTCCATCAAACTGTAAAAACAAAAATCCATTAGATCCCCCTTCTAAATTAATTTGTACATTTTTCGGTAGACAGATGTCCCGGCTAAAGGCCGGTTCTTCCAAAAGTACAGGCTCACTATTGTTCGCCACGAAAAAAATCGACACCTAAATAGCACGAAAGGTCTTAATATTGACAAGGAAATGGGGCGGAAGATCTTAAAATCACCAAACTAATGGGGCCGAACGTCTTAAAATCTCAAAACTAATGGGGCTACACATGAGGGAGAAGGGGTGCCAGAAAAACGACCCATATCCCTTTAAAGACAATCGTCCAGTGGTTGTTGTAGAGGTGGTTCCCTGCTTCGGTCATCTTGGTAGGCTAGACTCGGGTGTACAACTTAATGTTTTTTTTTTGTTCTGCCCCTCTTCTCCCTCGTGTTTAACCCCATTTGTTTTGAGATGTTAATTTAAGACGTTCGGTCCATTAGTGTGGCGATTTTATCACCTATTACCCTATTTCGTTGTCAATTTTAAGACCTTTCATGCCATTTTGGTGTCGATTTTCCTAGCGAGCAATAGCGAGCCTGGAATTTTAGGAGGAACCGACCTTCAGCCGAAAAATGTACATATTTATCTTGAAGGGGGGTCTGGGGTAGGTGTTGTCTTAAGCTTGAAGGAGAACGAGTGTCGGAGGTTCGAGTATTTAAACATTTATGAGCTCACGTGTGTTTTTGACATAATTACTTGATATATTCAGTATATATAATGAAGCAACTTGGTTGAGCTCGAGAACTTTCAGTCTTCTACTGTACTTCTCACTTCTCAGCTTGCTCTTCCTCTGTCCAATTACTCTTCTTTCCTACTTTACTCCAGCCTTCTGGTCTGGTTGTAAAGTCAGTGAAAATAGGTTAGCCCAAACAGAAACCGGATGCGGAAATACCTTGAGCCGACCAGGCCAAGTGGGATATCTCTATTGGTCTAACTGGTAAAGTGTCTGCCTCACAACCCAAGTCTCCTGAGTTCAAGCCCCCACCAGGGCTTGATATTTTCGGGAGGCTATTCCCGCATCTAACGAAGTTTAGGTGTGCTAGCGTGAGAGAGGAGGGTCACGTCCGTTGCGGTCCGGGATTTTTCGACTATCCCGCGGGATACTGGTGATTAAACTTTCAAAAAATCACACACAAAAACAAACGTAGTGTCACGGTCCTGTGAAGTGCAAAATCGAACCGATTGATAAAATATCTGGAGAGATATACGCGTTTTGGAGAAAAAATCCGTTAACTCCTACAACAGTGCCACGGCGCTGGTCTAGGGCAGGCCCATAAGGCGGGTGGAAAGAAGAAGGGAAAGAAAAAACCGTTACGTCCCAAAGCAAAGTGTTAGCTATATAGTCCTATGAAATCAAACGGGGCTATGGGAAAATAGGAAGCCTAAGTTAAAAGTGATAGTGAACATCGTATATCACGTAAATAAACTAGAAAAGTATAATACAGAGAATTAAAGTCAGGGGAACTTTTAACTTTTAGCTTGGGAACAGGACGTATGCTGTAAACAAAATGCCCTCGGTGACCGCAAAGACCATAAACACATATATCCCCTCGCTCTCCTGGACACGTCCCCTCCCCCTATACGATTTTACCAAAAGCGAAACTTAACCTCGACAGGAAAGGGTACCGACAAAACAAATATCGTAAATAATAGCAAACAGAGAAAAACAATATATAAACAAATTAAATCAGTGCAGATTATTTCTCGACCATATCGTAGGTTAGTAGTGACGTTATTGGAGAGAAAGATCTCCCACGCAACCAAATGTGGTGAAAATTCGAACCTGAGCAGTGTTGAATCAAGGTGATAGGTAAAACATGAAAATTAAAATAGATAATATATATAGGTAACCTGGAAAGTTCGTTACTTTCCTAGAGTGCCGTATATTCCGCTAAACAGCCGACCAAAAATGGGAAAAGTGGTTAGGGCAGTGAGAATTCTGTTTCATAAGATAATTATTGAAAGTTTTACTTAAAGTTATTTAAAGTTTAAACATAACGAGTGTAAACGAGTGGCACTCCCCCCCCCCCCCCCACACTCACCACAAACCGCGTAACAAACACCTCCTTGTCCTCCACGCCCCCCCCCCCCCCCCCGCTCTCTCTCTCTCTCTCTCCCATGTAAGGGCGGGTGGAAAAACAAAAACAAAAACAAAAACAAAAAAACAAACAAAAATTTCTACCAGAGACATGAATATACACGTGGATAAAGGCACAGCATGTCAGATATGCAAGCAACCATACCACTGGGTTTGCATAGGACTGATACCAATAAATGAGGCGTACAATACAAGAGGGAAGAACCTCCATTTTTGCGATAGTTGTTTCGATATCACATGGCAAGTCATACAGACTGTAGAAAATACAGAAGTACAAAATAGACTGAAATATAGCCAAGACATAGCTACTTTTCACATAAACTGGGGAACTATTGGGGCCTCAGGGCCCATACAAATATCACAACCCACACACGCACACCTTCCCATGAAAATGCCCGCATTGCCTTCTGCACATCAACACACATCGCCTGCCAAACAACAACCTTTCGCACCCTACAAATCCACAAACCCAGCCGCACATCTTCCCACACCTCCCCAGACCCAGAAAACACCCACATTAATCCCATCTATGGCCATTGACCACCCTACTGCTGTTGATCAAATACATTTGCAGGATGAACGTAGGATGCAACAAGCCCCCATATCAGGCTCCCCTTCCACATCGCCTCCCCCATCACCACTGCCACCTGCCCACCTACAACCGACCCGTAACTCCACCCCCCTGCAGGCCTCACCTACCCATACACCAAGCCCACTATCACCCACAACCACACTTAGCTCACCACATAACCCCTCGCAGCCCCAGCCACACCTACTGGGGTTGTCTACACCAGTGTGCAGTTATTATCTGGAAAGAAGGTTCTACTTTGGTCAAAAGGGCGAATATAATGGGAATTCATGTAGATTTGCTCATCCCAAAATTTGCAACAACATAACCAGTCATGGAAAATGTAGATTTGGTGAAACCTGCAAATACCACCACCCATCCCTTTGCAAGACATCACTTGAGAACAAGACCTGCTACAATATGAAATGCCCAGCTTTTCATATTAAAGGGACTTGGAGATATGCTAGACCTAACACGAATGGTAGCCCAAAAAACTCTCTAGCTATGCGAGGACGAGACAGAGGAAAAAGGCAAGGAGGGAAAGGGCAGATGAAGATGAAGAGACTGAGGGAGATGGAAGAGCACATAGAACACCTCGAGCACCTCCTGGCCTCCCAAGAGTGGCCAATACATCCCTAAGACTATTAGGTACACATAGTACTCCAAACAATCCCTCCCCAATCTTGTTTGCAAATATCCAAGGCCTAAAAAATAGAACCACGAACAAAGTACCATTTATTAGGGGCCTGCTAGAAGAAGGAAACGCTATATTTGCAGCTCTCACAGAAACTCACATTAAAGAAGATAGTGAGGTATGGATTCCTGGTTACAACCTACATAGGGCGGACAGAACGCATAGATCACATGGAGGTGTAGCCTTGTACATACATGACTCACTGATATGTACTGAATTCCTAAATAACAGTAACGAAGTGGTGGAAATACTTGGAGTTAAAATAGAATCCCTAAATTTAGCAGTTATTGTTACATACAGGCCTCCAGACTCATCCCGAGAAGAATTCAAAACCCAGCTCAACAAAATAAAATCAGAAGTGGAAACCCTGGGGAATATTATATGGCTAGGAGACTTTAACCTACCAAACATTAAATGGAGACAACTAGAAAACCAGTTAGTGGCAAATAACACCGGAGAAGCAAATACTAATACGAGAGAGCTTTTTGAACTTTGTGATTTTTTTAGTCTTACCCAACATATTGCTGAACCCACACGGGAAAACAATATCTTAGACCTGGTCTTCACTAACAACGACTCTCTAGTACACAGCATTAACATCTCGGACACAACATACTCAGATCATAAATTAATTGAGATCAAAACAACCTTAGAAAGTGTACAGACAACCTCAGAATCGAGAACAAAAACCGGCCTCTTCAGTAAATTTAACTTCAATAACAAAAACATTAGGTGGGAAGAAGTAAATCAAGAAATGGAGGAAATAGACTGGGAAGATTTAATGGATAACCTGACACCAGCAGAATGTCTAGTCTTAATAACAGAAACCATGACCCAAATCTGTAGCCACCATATACCTGCAAGACAAACAAAACGAAGAAGCAAACAAGATCGGGAAAGGAGGAGGCTGTACAGAAGAAGAAAATTACTCACACAAAGACGCACACATCAAAATCTACAAGATAGGCAAAAGGTCGAAATAGATAGAGAAATTGTGGAAATTGAACAAAGGCTAAGAATATCATATGAACTACAACATATGGAAGAGGAGAGGAAAGCTATTGCAGGTATAAAGGAAAATTCCAAATACTTCTTTTCATACGCCAAACAAAAGGCTAAAACAACATCAAACATCGGCCCACTGAGCAAAGGGGACGGCTCTTTCACAGGGGACAAAAAGGAAATGAGCGAACTCTTAAGCAGGCAGTATGAAATGGCATTCAGTGAGCCTGATGAAACAAAAGTCATCGGAAACCAAAATATATTTTTCATGGAAACCTCCCCCACGGAAACCCCTCAGATGCTGGATATTGATTTCGGTCCAAAAGACATAGAAGAGGCCATTTCCAACATGCCATCCCACTCGGCACCAGGCCCGGACTCATGGAATTCGATCCTAATGAAGAAATGTAAGGAAAACCTCTCGAAACCCCTGGCTATAATGTGGAGAAGGAGTCTAGACACTGGTGACATACCAGATAGCTTGAAAAACGCAATAATTGCCCCACTGCATAAAGGAGGGAGTAAAGCACTACCAAAAAACTACCGCCCGGTAGCTCTAACCTCTCACATCATTAAAGTTTTTGAGCGAGTCCTGCGAAGCAAAATTTCAACATTCATGGAGACAAATGAACTACACACAACACCGGTCAACATGGGTTCAGAGCGGGAAGATCATGTCTCTCACAACTTTTGGAACACTATGACAAAATTCTTAAAGCGCTAGAAGAAAAGAAAAACGTGGATGTCATTTACACCGATTTTGCTAAGGCATTTGATAAATGTGACCATGGTATAATAGCCCACAAACTGAAAGCAAAAGGTATAACTGGGAAAATCGGACGGTGGATATACAATTTCCTCATAAACCGAAAACAATCAGTAGCAGTAAACCAAGTCACATCTGAGCCTTCGGATGTCAAAAGCTCAGTGCCCCAAGGAACAGTGCTAGCGCCCCTTCTGTTCCTCATACTAATTTGCGACATAGATACCAACACCAGACACAGTACGGTGTCGTCTTTTGCTGATGACACACAATTAAGCAAGATAGTAAACACACAAGAGGACACAGGCCGACTGCAGGAAGACATGAATGTAGTGTTCCAGTGGACCAGGGAAAACAACATGCAATTCAATGAGGAAAAATTCCAATTAATACGGTACGGAGATAATAATGGTGTTAAAGAGATTACAAATTACTTAACAGAATCTAACCACATAATAGAACGGAAAGACAGTGTGAAAGACCTTGGGGTATTAATGTCTGAAAATATGGGTTTCAAAGTACATAACAGGTCAAAGTGGCGGCTGCGAAACGTCTAACGGGTTGGATTCTGCGTACTTTTAAAACACGCGGTGAATTGCCTATGATAACGCTCTTCAAATCTCTAGTGCTACCGCGGCTTGAATACTGTAGCGTATTAACATCCCCATACAAAGCAGGTGAAATAAATGACGTAGAGAGTGTACAAGAAATTTCACTTCGCATATAAGTTCGATAAAACATCTACACTATTGGGAGCGTTTAAGAGCACTGAATCTGTACTCACTGGAACGTAGAAGAGAACGTTACCTAATAATATACACATGGAAAATCGTAGAGGGTTTAGTACCAAACCTACATACCCCGATAGTCATGAAATTCAGTGATAGGAGAGGCTGGGAATGCGAAATCCCCCGGATGAATAACAGGGGTGCTATGGGCTCTCTGCGAGAGGGCTGGTTATCACACAGAGGCCCACGTCTCTTCAACAAACTCCCACGGCGAGTAAGAGACATGAGGGACATCTCGTTAGACAACTTCAAGAGAGCCCTAGATGTCGAACTGCAAAAAGTGCCAGACGAGCCCATCCTCGCAAGGGAGCGAGCTGTCGCTTCAAACAGTCTACTGCACCAAATCACCACCCATAACGAGGGGCGTCGTGCTCCTTGGTGCCGCTAGAAGAGTGGCGAACACATCAAAAGGTATCCATAAATCCTCTTTTGGGTATGGTGTAAAAACCAATTCCTACATGGTCTGGTATATATATATATATATGTATATATATATATACAGTATATATAGTATTCTCACCATCTGATTCCCTTTCCTTGCTAGTTTTACACACTAATTCTTGTTGTTCTTGGGTTTTTTTATGTGCAATGTACACGGAGTAGGAATCTCCAGATATTTGCACAGGCGTTATTAGCGTTTGGACAGCTTTTGTATGTGTTTTCTTTTATTGAAAGTGTAGAGAGGGGAGAAGGGGTGTTGGAGAGAGAGGAAGCTGTTGGAGTGGCTTTGTTATGTGTGCCTAGTCTGTATACGTCATCAGGATGTCTCCTGACTGGGTGCGAACATGTGGAACATGCTAGGATGTACTACCACACCCACTAAATGTCCGCCGTGGCAGGGATTCGATCCCAGGTCTTGCAGATTCACACATGAGCGTGCTCACCACTCGATCGCCACGGCTCTTCACACACTGATTCTGGTACATTAACTGATTCTGGTACATTACATATTACTAGATTGTTTCTTCCTTCTCTCTACATCTTCCTTCTCTTCAATCTGCTTCATAACCTTCTCCACTGTCATCTCGGCTACCTGAGTTACCCATAATAATTACAATTTTCTTTGGTGTGTATTAATAGAAAACTATTTTGTAAGACCTAACTATTTTTAAACAATTGGAATAACTATTTTCTTTTGTCTCATAGTACTTGTTAAATGTAGCAGAAAATAATTAGCATGGGTAGAAACGATAATAACAATTAACCCCTCCAGTACCAGGGACCAGGGACGTCCTTTTTCATCATATTCTGGCCATTATTAGACGATTTCATTCAACTTAGGAAGGACCTCTAGCAATATTCCGGCTTCAAATGATCTGAACCAACCCTTTGAACTACCACAGATCCTTCCTAAGCTACAGCCTATCGTCCTATGGTATTTGATTTCATAATTATTGTAGTTATTCTCATTCTCCATACTTCAATTACTAGGAACTTCGAGGTTAACCCTTTGAAGAATATGACGCATTTTGACAGTTTATTCTGGCTATCATTCGACGATGTTATACAGTTTAGGGAGGATCTGTGGGAATTATAATGGAAATCACTATCTCAATTACCCCTCTGACTTCCATATACCCTTCTTAATCTGAATAAAATCGTCTCGTGATAGCCAGAATACAGAAAAGAAATGCGTGATCGGATCTTGAAAGGTTTGACTCTATCCGTAATAATGGTGTTTCCGTGGCAACTTACACTTATTCCTCTTTTTTATATGATTCAATTATTGGTAAAAATTTCTCATGATTCTTTCTGTCATGTATGCTGTATTTTCCCATTATAGCTTGTGTCCTCAACCCTTTCACCACCATTACGTACTAATATGCTAAACATGAGGGAGAGGGGGGTCCATAAAAAGCGACTACCTCCCCCTTAACCCCTTCTGTACCGGAGACGTCTTTCTAATTTTATTCTAGCTCTATTTAAACGATTTTATGGACGTTGAAGAAGGGCCTCCAGCAATAAACGGCTTCGAACTATCTTAATTATCCCTTTTTAATAGCACAGATCCTTCTTAAGCTGCACAAAATAGTCTAAATATAGCTAGAATAAAATAGAAAAGACGTCGCCGGTACAGAAGGGGTTAAGGCGAGGTGGGAAGAATAACAACCCAATGAACTATAACCCCCTCCAACACCATCACGCTATTTTCATCGTATTCTGGTTACCATTAGACGATTTGCTTTACTTTATAATCTACCTCTAGGACTCAGAGTGGTAAATACGATCTCAATAAACCCTCTTAATAACATAGGTCCTTCCTAAGCTGCATAAAATCGTCTATTTTTTGTCAGAAACAAAGGTAAAAAGGCGTCCAAAGGGTTATAGTGTTTAGCATAATTATTAATTGTAAATCTTCTGTAATATGTGTTGGTATCTGTATAGCCACAATGTGTGTGTGTGTGTGTGTGTGTGTGAGGAATGGAGTGTGTGAGAAAAAGGAGAGAGTGTGTGTGTGATGGAGAGGGAGTGTGTGTGTGTGTGTGTGTGAGAGAGAGAGAGAGAGTGTATGTGAGAGAGCCATGTAAAGAGTGTTCGTGTGTGTGTGTGTTTGTGGAAGATGGTGGGAGTGTGTGCATGTGAGAGGGAGGGAGGAAGTGAGTTCGTGTGTGTGAGGAAGAGACTGGGTGGTTGTGTCTATATATATAATACTGTATACATCTCTCTCTCTCTCTCTCTCTCTCTCTCTCTCTCTCTCTCTCTCTCTCTCTCTCTCTCTCTCTCTCACACACACACACACACACACACACACACAAATACACATAGCGTCCACATTAATATTATTCTTACTATTTTTTATTAAACTTAATATTAGAAAAAAAAAATCCCTTATGCACTGAACTCAACTTGAGGGGACGTTATTAATTATATTATATATTTTGTATTATTATTATATATATATAATATATATATACAGTATATATGCTGTATATATATATATATATATATATATATATATATATTTTTTTTTTTTTTTTTTTTTTTTTTTTTAGTTTGCTCCCTAGACCTCAATCAAGCTTTAAAAAATACATCCGAAAGACCCCCCACCTTAATTACAGGTTCGCTATCGCTCGAGGGAAAAGATCGACACCTAATGGCACAAAACTTCATAATATTGACAAAGAAAAGGGCGAAACTCTTTTAATTTGAAAACTAATGGGGTTAAACCACTACTTCCCCTTACTCCTAAAGGGAAGGAGGTGTGTGTGACGTCAGAAGGAACGGGTCCATGGAGGAGGCTTGGCAACTGATCAGGGGAGACACATTCTCTCTCGCTCTCTCTTTCTATCTCTCTCTCTCTCTCTCTCTCTCTCACTCTCACTCTCACTCTCTATCTCTCTCTATCTCTCTCTCTCTCTCTCTCTCTCTCTCTCTCATTATATTAAATCCGGATGAGATTATTTTCCAGGAAGGCTGAACTCCTCCTTGGATTCTTAAGGAAAGTCAATGAAAGGTTAATAAATTTACAGGTGAATTTCAATATTGATAAATGCAAGGTACTAAGGATAAATGCAAGGTACTAAGGATAAATGCAAGGTACTAAGGATAAATGCAAGGTACTAAGGATAAATGCAAGGTACTAAGGATAAATGCAAGGTACTAAGGATAAATGCAAGGTACTAAGGATAGGAAAGTTGAAAATAGATACGAAATATAAACTAGCAAATGTAGAATTAGGTAATTCAGACTGTGAAAAGGACCTGGGTGAACTCGTTAGCAATGATCTGAAACCTAATAAAACAATGTATAAGCGTTCGAAACAGGACAAACAGGGTTCTGGGATTGTTATCTAGGAATGTGGGTAACAGATCTGCTGACGTCATCTTGAAGCTTTACTTAAGGGGGGTCACCTGCTTTTTTTCTCTTTTTTTTCTTCCGCGAGCCAGCATTTTATGGAGAAATCCGGCTTCGCCGGAGAGATTTTTCTATACAAATTTAGCTTGCTGTCAAAACATATATACAGTATATATATACAGTATATATATGCTGGCTTGCTACCGCTCGCCAGGAAAATATTGATACTTGGATGGGAGTAAACGTCTTAAAACAGTAGGCTGAATGGGACCGAACGGATACAAGCCAAAGAGAGAGGGAGAGAAAGAGAAAAAAAGCGAGGTAGGCTCCCTTAACATTGGTGAGACCCCATTTGGACTACGCTGTTCAGTTTTGGTGTCCTTATTATGGAATGGATATTGACTCTGGAGGCAGTCCAACGAAGAATGACGAAAATGATCCACCATATTAGACATTTATCATATGAGGAGAGGCTGAGAACCCTTGGCTTGCATTCATTAGAAAGACAAAGGTTTAGAGGAGATATGATAGAGGTGTGTAAGTGGATGAAAGGTATCAATAAGGGAGATATTAATATGGTATTAAATCTTAATAACGGCGAGATATCCCGTTCAAATGGCTTCAAATTGGATAAGTTCCGCTTTAGAAAAGCTATAGTTAAGCACTGGTTTGGGAACAAGAGTTGTAGAAGTGTGGAATAGATTGCCTAGTGCAGTGATTAGCTTAGGAACGGTAGAAAATGTCAAGTGCAAACTGGATAGTCATATGAGTGATATGGGTTGGGTGTGAATGGGATCTGCCTCGTGAGGGCCGGTCGGCCTTATGCAGATTTCCGGTTTTCATGTACTTAAGTTCTTATTTTCTAGACATCCTTTACTTAGATTTTCAAAAAGCTTTTAACAAAGTGCCTCATTGCAGGCTAATGTCGAAAGAAAGTGAGTGCGCTAGGTATCAATACAGAGGCACAAATTAGATAGAAAGTTAGCTAACAGGTAGAGAACGAGTGGTAATCAATGGTGTTTCTTCTGAGTGGACTGCAGTCACATCTGGATTTCCACAGGGATCTGTTCTTTGGCCCCCTTCTGTTTATCATACATGTCAATGACATCGATATAGGTCTGTTGAGTGTGATCAAGTTTGCAGATGACATAAAGCTTGGAATTAATGTGAAAGACCCCAATGGGGTTGAACAGCTCAGGATGGACCTCAACAGACTGGGTGACTGGTCGGAGACATGGCAGATGCCTAAACTTGGAAAAGTGCAAGGTAATGCATATCGGCCAAGCAAACCCCAAGTCAGGATATTCGCTATTAGGAATGCCTCTGGAAGTGACTGACTTGGAAAAGGACTTGGGTGTTCTGATTAGCAGTGACCTAAAGTTTTCCAAGCAGTGCAATGAAGTAGAGAAGAAAGCTCAACATTTGTTGGGCTATATTAAGAGGAAATTTAAGTATAGAAATAAGGAAATAGTCCTCACACTTTACAACGCTCTGATATGGCGTCTCCTGGAGTATGCTGTTCAATTCTGGTCTCCGGCACAGGAAAGAGTACAAGCTAGGGCTACAAAGCTTATACCATCGCTTTGAAGACTGAGCTATTAGGACCGATTGAGAGCTCTTGATCTCTTTCCATTGGAGACACGCAGACTACGAGGTCAGCTCATTGAAGTTTTCAAAATACAGTACTTAATGGGTTTGACAATGTGGATTATAGCAAAATGTTTAGCCTCTATATGAATACAACACGCAACCATGGCTGGAAATTAGAATTGAAAAGGTTCAGTACTAGTATTTGTGGAAACTTTTTCACATATAAGATCTGTTCTACCTGGAACAAACTTCCCTCCGAAGTTGTAAACAGTTCTTTAATAGAGCAGTTCAAGAAGAGAGTAGATAGCATTTTGCACACTCTGTAAAGAATGTAGTGCACTAAACAGTCTTTCTCCTTCCACTTCCAGTATCTCCCCGGAATGGACAGCAAGGTCTGAGATACTAACTATTCCTTGTAACTCCTTGTAAATCTCAGTGACCTTTTGAAGACCAACGTACCACTTGTACAGTGGCTCTCTTGATAGCGTAATGCATAAGTGCGCGGAATTTCGGTGTGAATGTCCTAGGTTCGAGTCCTTGGAGTGCCACATGTATTTGTTGATTTCATTAATTGGGTTTAGAAGTGAAATTGGTTGGTGGAAAAATATAATAAATTGTTCAGTAACTTAGATACAAATCCTACCGTAATTAGTGTCGAACATGTCTACATTATCAGCTACCGGTACCTTGTTATGCCTTCCATTTCCAGTATACTATAGCGCCAGCTCTACGATCAGCCAACCTTTAAATCTCTCTATGCCGTGGCTAAGCTTCGCCCACTGCACCGAAAGTTAAACACATAACTAAACCGATTTCTTATTTACTTCGACGTATGAAAAGCAACCTTTTGAACACTTGCACTATACGTGGCGCCAGGTGTGAAATGGTGGGTAGTTAATTGACCACTTGCGTGTTTCAGGCTATATAGTTGCCGTGAGACCCGTGTTGTCTGCTGCACCTCTCTCTCTCTCTCTCTCTCTCTCTCTCTCTCTCTCTCTCTCTCTCTCTCTCTCTCTCTCTCTCTCTCTCTCTCTCTCTCTCTCTCTCTCTCTCTCTCTCTCTCTCTCTCACTCTCTCTCTCTCTCTCTCTCTCTCTCTCTCTCTCTCTCTCTCTCTCTCTCTCAAATAACCATATGAATAATATTGGTTGGGTGTGAAAGGGATCTGCGTCGTGTGCAGATTTCCGTGTTCGTATGTTCTTACGTTCTTCCCTCCCTCCCTCCTTCCCTCCCCTTCCTGTTTCCATCCCCCCCATCCTTCTTCCCTCCCTCCTTCCTCCCCTTCTTTCCTCCCTCCCTTCTTACCACCCTCTCTCCCTTCTTTCCTCCCTCCCCTTTCTGCTTTCCTCCCTCCCTCCCTTCCTCACCTTCTTTCCTCCCTCCCTTCCCTTCTTTCCTCCCTCCTTTCTTTCCTCCCTCCCTTTCTGCTTTCCTCCCTCCCTCCCTTCCTCACCTTCTTTCCTCCCTCCCCTTTCTGCTTCCCTCCCTCCCTCACCTTCTTTCCTCCCTCCCTTCCCTTCTTTCCTCCCTCCCCTTTCTGCTTCCCGTCTTCCCTCCCTTCCTCACCTTCTTTCCTCCCTCCCTTCCCTTCTTCCCTTCTACCCTACCTTCCTCCCCTTCTTTCCTCCCTTACTTCCCCCCTCCCCCCCCTCTTCCCTCCACCTATTCTAATATATCTATAATTATTAACTTTTCTCTTATTCGCTTTTTATCATTTTTGTTGTTTCATTAATGGTCCTTGCATTTTTTATTACTCATTTTCTTTCATATATTCACTTTATTCACTTTTCTTTCATTCAATTCAATTCAATTTAGTTGTATTTTCATTATCTCTTATTACATTTCCTTCCTTCAGTTTTCTTTTAATTTGCTTTATTATCGCCACTTTCCTTTTCTTTCGCTATTCTCTCATTTGTACTCCACCTCTCTCATCTATTTCTACGACTTCTTTTTTCAGAGCAGTTCTAAATTACGTTCCATTAATTATTATCAGTTACGTCGGTGTTTCTCATTAGTTACGGACTGGGAATCCCACCATCCGCGAAACCCACTTTGTTAGAGAGAGAGAGAGAGAGAGAGAAAGCAGTATGTTAGTGTGTGTATGTGTGTATGTATGTGTGCGTATATGTATGTGTATATGTGATAGTGTGACTATATGTGTGTGTTATCCCTAGCAGGTATGTATAGCAGAGTTCCCATAGCAGCATGATAACACCCCCTATCGCCCCCCCCCCCCCCCACCCTCCCTATCGGATGTTTTCGTCGCCACCCGCCCTCTTATCTCAGACAAACATATTTTCTTTACTACCTCAAAGAATTCGCGTGTGTGTGTGTCAGAGAGAGAAAGAGATAGAAAACAAAAAGAGAGAGAGAGCGAGAGATATATTATTTTGACTTGGTTTTGCATTAGTGTACAAGTTAGAGGTCCTGAGACTTAACCTCCAAGTAGATAGATAGATAGATGGAGAGAGAGAGAGAGAGAGAGAGAGAGAGAGAGAGAGAGAGAGAGAGAGAGAGAGAGAGAGAAAGAAAGAGAGAGAGAGAGAGATGCTGATAATTATATAGTTGGCCCCATGATCCCGTAAACAGCCCAAATAAAACAATAGAGACCAAAGGACCTCACCTGGCCTACCCTTAATGAGCTGACCCACCCCTTCTATAACCAAGTGTTCACAGGTAGCCGGGGGGGGGGGGGGGGTATTATTAGGTGACTGTGTTAAATCCAAGGAGTTAGTTGGACCTTTAGAATCCAAGTCGAATCCAAACTGTTATGATCTTTAGAATCCATATCGAATCCAAACTGTTATGACCTTTAGAATCCAAACTGTTATGATCTTTAGAATCCATATCGAATCCAAACTGTTATGATCTTTAGAATCCATATCGAATCCAAACTGTTATGACCTTTAGAATCCAAACTGTTATGATCTTTAGAATCCATATTGAATCCAAACTGTTATGACCTTTAGAATCCAAACTGTTATGATCTTTAGAATCCATATCGAATCCAAACTGTTATGACCTTTAGAATCCAAACTGTTATGATCTTTAGAATCCATATCGAATCCAAACTGTTATGACCTTTAGAATCCAAACTGTTATGATCTTTAGAATCCAAACTGTTATGATCTTTAGAATCCAAACTGTTATGATCTTTAGAATCCATATCGAATCCAAACTGTTATGACCTTTAGAATCCAAACTGTTATGATCTTTAGAATCCAAACTGTTATGATCTTTAGAATCCAAACTGTTATGATCTTTAGAATCCATATCGAATCAAAACTGTTATGACCTTTAGAATCCAAACTGTTATGATCTTTAGAATCCAAACTGTTATGATCTTTAGAATCCATATCGAATCCAAACTGTTATGACCTTTAGAACCCAAACTGTTATGACCTTTAGAATCCAAACTGTTATGATCTTTAGAATCCAAACTTATGATCTTTAGCATCCATATCGAATCCAAACTGTAATGGCCTTTAGAATCCAAATCACCATATAGAATCTAGATTATTAAGCCAGCACACTGTAGGTCAAGAATCGCGTCAGGACTGGAACCCCTTTTCGAGAACTCCAGTCCCTTCTCACCTGTTGATTTAGTTAGTTAAAATAGGACTTCAGAGGCTACCAACACTATTGGATTATTAAGCCAGCACACTGTAAGTCAAGAATAACAGCTACTAATTAATTATGCAGGTAATTAATATATGCTAATGTACTGAGCCACAACAACTGGTTCACTCCAATACACTTAAGGGGAGATTTACACTTTTGTTTGTTTTTTTCTATGTAGATGAGGGAGACAAAAGGGAAAACTACCTGCGACGAGTGCCTTCCCCAGTGGTGAAAGAGTGACAGGGCCAAAATCAAGGAATATTAGATTTGTTTCTTCTGAACCCCTTTCTCTCTCATGCTTAGCCCCATTTTTTTTAGATTTTAAGACATTTGCCCCATTAGTTTGGCGATTATAATAACTTTCGCCCCATTTATGTCAAATTCAAGACTTTTCGTGCTATTTAGGTGTCGATTATTTCCTGGCGAGCGATAGCGAGCCTGTAATTTAAGAGGAACCCATGTTTCTACCGAAAAATGTACAAATGTATTTTGAAAGGGGTTCTAGGGGGTATACCTTTGGATACCTTTGGATGTGTTCGCCGCTCCTCTAGCGGCACCAAGGAGCGCGACGCCCCTCGTTATGGGTGGTGATTTGGTGCAGTAGACTGTTTGAAGCGACAGCTCGCTCCCTTGCGAGGATGGGCTCGTCTGGCACTTTTTGCAGTTCGACATCTAGGGCTCTCTTGAAGTTGTCTAACGAGATGTCCCTCATGTCTCTTACTCGCCATGGGAGTTTGTTGAAGAAACGTGGGCCTCTGTGTGATAACCAGCCCTCTCACAGAGAGCCCATAGCATCCCTGTTATTCATCCGGGGGATTTCGCATTCCCAGCCTCTCCTACCACTGAATTTCATGACTATCGGAGTATGTAGGTTTGGTACTAAACCCTCTGTGATTTTCCACGTGTATATTATTAGGTAACGTTCTCTTCTACGTTCCAGTGAGTACAGATTCAGTGCTCTTAAATGCTCCCAATAGTGTAGATGTTTTATCGAACTTATATGCGAAGTGAAATTTCTTTGTACACTCTCTACGTCATTTATTTCACCTGCTTTGTATGGGGATGTTAATACGCTACAGTATTCAAGCCGCGGTAGCACTAGAGATTGAAGAGCGTTATCATAGGCAATTCACCGCGTGTTTTAAAAGTACGCAGAATCCAACCCGTTAGACGTTTCGCAGCCGCCACTTTGACCTGGTTATGTACTTTGAAACCCATATTTTCAGACATTAATACCCCGAGGTCTTTCACACTGTCTTTCCGTTCTATTATGTGGTTAGATTCTGTTAAGTAATTTGTAATTTCTTTAACACCATTATTATCTCCGTACCGTATTAATTGGAATTTTTCCTCATTGAATTGCATGTTGTTTTCCCTGGTCCACTGGAACACTACATTCATGTCTTCCTGCAGTCGGCCCGTGTCCTCTTGTGTGTTTACTATCTTGCTTAATTTTGTGTCATCAGCAAAAGACGACACCGTACTGTGTCTGGTGTTGGTATCTATGTCGCAAATTAGTATGAGGAACAGAAGGGGCGCTAGCACTGTTCCTTGGGGCACTGAGCTTTTGACATCCGAAGGCTCAGAAGTGACTTGGTTTACTGCTACCGATTGTTTTCGGTTTACGAGAAAATTGTATATCCACCGTCCGATTTTCCCAGTTATACCTTTTGCTTTCAGTTTGTGGGCTATTATACCATGGTCACATTTATCAAATGCCTTAGCAAAATCGGTGTAAATGATATCCACGTTTTTCTTTTCTTCTAGCGCTTTAAGAATTTTGTCATAGTGTTCCAAAAGTTGTAAGAGACATGATCTTCCCGCTCTGAACCCATGTTGACCGGTGTTGTGTAGTTCATTTGTCTCCATGAATGTTGAAATTTTGCTTCGCAGGACTCGCTCGAAAACTTTAATGATGTGAGAGGTTAGAGCTACCGGGCGGTAGTTTTTTGGTAGTGCTTTACTCCCTCCTTTATGCAGTGGGGCAATTATTGCGTTTTTCAAGCTATCTGGTATGTCACCAGTGCCTAGACTCCTTCTCCACATTATAGCCAGGGGTTTTGAGAGGTTTTCCTTACATTTTTTCATTAGGATCGAATTCCAAGAGTCCGGGCCTGGTGCCGAGTGGGATGGCATGTTGGAAATGGCCTCTTCTATGTCTTTTGGACCGAAATCAATATCCAGCATCTGAGGGGTTTCCGTGGGGGAGGTTTCCATGAAAATATATTTTGGTCTCTGATGACTTTTGTTTCATCAGGCTCACTGAATGCCATTTCATACTGCCTGCTTAAGAGTTCGCTCATTTCCTTTTTGTCCCCTGTGAAAGAGCCGTCCCCTTTGCTCAGTGGGCCGATGTTTGATGTTGTTTTAGCCTTTTGTTTGGCGTATGAAAAGAAGTATTTGGAATTTTCCTTTATACCTGCAATAGCTTTCCTCTCCTCTTCCATATGTTGTAGTTCATATGATATTCTTAGCCTTTGTTCAATTTCCACAATTTCTCTATCTATTTCGACCTTTTGCCTATCCTGTAGATTTTGATGTGTGCGTCTTTGTGTGAGTAATTTTCTTCTTCTGTACAGCCTCCTCCTTTCCCGATCTTGTTTGCTTCTTCGTTTTGTTTGTCTTGCAGGTATATGGTGGCTACAGATTTGGGTCATGGTTTCTGTTATTAAGACTAGACATTCTGCTGGTGTCAGGTTATCCATTAAATCTTCCCAGTCTATTTCCTCCATTTCTTGATTTACCTCTTCCCACCTAATGTTTTTGTTATTGAAGTTAAATTTACTGAAGGGGCCGGTTTTTGTTCTCGATTCTGAGGTTGTCTGTACACTTTCTAAGGTTGTTTTGATCTCAATTAATTTATGATCTGAGTATGTTGTGTCCGATATGTTAATGCTGTGTACTAGAGAGTCGTTGTTAGTGAAGACCAGGTCTAAGATATTTTTTTCCCGTGTGGGTTCAGCAATATGTTGGGTAAGACTAAACAAATCACAAAGTTCAAAAAGCTCTCTCGTATTAGTATTTGCTTCTCCGGTGTTATTTGCCACTAACTGGTTTTCTAGTTGTCTCCATTTAATGTTTGGTAGGTTAAAGTCTCCTAGCCATATAATATTTGGTGTTGGGTTCCCCAGGGTTTCCACTTCTGATTTTATTTTGTTGAGCTGGGTTTTGAATTCTTCTCGGGATGAGTCTGGAGGCCTGTAATGCATAAGTGCGCGGAATTTTGGTGTGAATGTCCTAGGTTCGAGTCCTTGGAGTGCCACATGTATTTGTTGATTTCATTAATTGGGTTTAGAAGTGAAATTGGTTGGTGGAAAAATATAATAAATTGTTCAGTAACTTAGATACAAATCCTACCGTAATTAGTGTCTGTCGAACATGTCTACATTATCAGCTACCGGTACCTTTTTATGCCTTCCATTTCCAGTATCATAATTTTTGTTTTCGTTTAGGATAGGCTATAACCCCTGGTGGCCTATTTCTGTTTAAATAAACATAAAATTGTTTTCGGTTCGGCTATCACTGCGTATTCAAATTTAATTTGGTTTTGTTTTAATTTTTGGTTAGGCTATCACCGCTGATAACCTATTTGTGTGTATTTCAACATTTTTGTTTTCGGTTAGGCCTATTTAAGTAAGTGAAGCGACCTGAAGGGAGTGAAGTGTTTTTAAAGTGAGTTTAGTGTTTTTAAAGTGAGTTAAGTGTTTTTAAGTGAGTGAAGTGATCTGAAGAAAGTGATCGTCACCATGCCTCGTGCCTGTACGAACTGCGCCGGTAGGTTTGGTGCTTCCATGTTTGCTCCTGCCGATCCACAAGTCTGCCGACTCTGCCAGCAACGAGAGGATTTGACAGCAAAATTGGATGAAGCCCACAACAAGATCAACGCCCTCACCAGGAAGCTGGAATCACTCCAAGAGTTTGTAACACTCAACGTTGGAGTATCACTAACTCCAATTGTTTCAACTCCAGCATCCACCACCGCCCCAACGTCATCTGCCAACAATCCAACACCTGCAGTAGACACTGCAGCAGATGCTTCTGACGAACCTGAGCCGACATCAAACCAGGACAGCCGCCCTGTTCACCTTAGTCTCTCCCCCACTCCTCGTGCAAGAAGCCTGCTAGCACGAACAGTACCAACCCCTCGCCCCCGTTCTAACCACTCCTCTCCCCGGCCTGTACGTAGAGTCCCGCCACCACAGGTTTCCGGATTTACACCAGTGAGGAACGGTGCACGGCCAACGCAGAAAAGGTCTCATCTACCAGTCACAATGTCAAACAGATTTGAGATATTGGTAGAGATGGAAGACGAACCAGAAGAGACCAGGCTCGTTGGGGATTCCATCCTACGAGGACAGGTCGAAGAGTTCTGCGACAGAGTCCCAAATCAACGAAAAAGATTTTGCATCCCAGGAGCTGGACTGGACGACATTGTGGAAGCCTTCGAAGATACCACAAAGGATGCAAATGAAAATACCCTTTTTGTCATCCATGCTGGTTCAAATGATGTCATGCGCACCAGATCCAAAGAGTTGATGGAGAAATATCGCAAGATGATCCAGCACTACAAAAACAAGTCAAGGAATATCATCATCTCAGGCATTCTCCCCAAGATCGACGCACCTGACAAATTCTACGACAAGGCCTTCAGCACAAATAGCCGACTAAAATATTTGTGTCTGAGGGAAGAAGTTGAATTCATCAACCTCTGGGACAACTTCTACAACCAGCCTACCCTGTTCCGCAAGGATGGCACTCATCTAAACTCTGTGGGTTCAGCATGCATGGGTCGTCTCCTACACGAAGCAGTCCGCAGCCATGGATCAAAAAATGCCATCCGAGAAGAAGCAGCAGTGACATAAATCATCCAACGCCAAGAAAAAAACAGAGGCAACCGAGGACCACCAGCGATAAGGACCGAAGACAGCGAGGACCGAGGATAGCCATGAACATAAATGTAGATCCGACAAGAACCAAAAATATTATTAAAGAGCGTTCCGTGAGTTCTAAAATAACAAATTTAAAGGTTTTCTATGCAAACGCTCGTAGCATACGCAATAAATTTTCAGATTTAGAGGAGCTAGTGTTTACAGAAAATTATGATGTGATTGGCATAACAGAATCTTGGCTCAATACAGAAGATAGAGACTTTTTAGCAGAGTATTCACTTCCCGGTTATGTAATGTTTGAGAAAAGCCGAATAAATCGAAATGGAGGTGGCGTTTTACTTTATATCAAAGAAAGTCTTAACCCTACCCTCTTGTCAAAACCTCAAATTTGTGAACGTCGACGCATCTATGTGCTAATAAAGAATAATAAAGGTACAAAAATAATACTTGCATTAATATACAGACCTCCAGCTCAATCAGTGCAAACTGACCGAGAAATTTACGAACAAATTGCAGATGTAAGTAACTCACAAGATACCGTAATTTTTGGCGACTTTAATTTACCTGTGACCAAGTGGGGCGATACTCTTACTTCACATTCCGGACATGACTTGTATACGAACTTGCAAGAGAGTTCGCTTTATCAATTTGTTCGAACGCCAACCCGTGGTAATAACGTTCTTGACATTGTACTTACAACAAAAGAAGAATTAATAGAGAATTTGAATGTTGGTGATGAATTCAGTAACAGCGACCATCGTACGATAACTTTCACTGTAAAGTTTACTAGTAACGAACCATATAGTAGCATCGAAAAAGTCCCTAATTTCAAGAAAGCAAACTTCCATAAACTTAGAGCTATGTTTAAAGAAACTGACTGGAGCTTTTTAATTAACAATAACGACATAAATACATCTTGGAAGTTATTCGAAACCACTTACCTAAAAGCAGTGCAAGACTGCATACCATCGAAAATACGGCGTCAAGGCCATAATAATAAGCCCAAATGGTGGAATAAAGATATTTCAAACTGCCTGCTTGCTAAAAAATTTGCTAATGATAGATTAAAATCCTCACAAAATGACAAAGACCGGTGAAATTTGTAGAGCTACGACGCAAAGCCAAAAAGTTAATTAAGCAAAGTAAAAAGACCTTAGAGTTACATATTGCGAATCAAAGTAAAACAAACCCGAAAGAATTCTATAGTTATATCATAAAGAAAAAAGTAGTTACTTCAACTGTTGGACCGTTAGTCGATGAAAATGGAGAATACACCAAAGACGAAGTACAAATGAGTAATGCCCTGAATACCTTTTTTGCATCAGTTTTTACAACAGAAGACCTCAGTGATATCCCTACACTATCGCCGATTCAGATTGATAATTCAGATGTTTTAAGCAATATCAACGTTACAGAGAGAGAAGTATTGAATTGTTTAGATAAACTCAAGGTAAATAAAACGCCTGGACCTGATACAATCTCGCCTAGAGTTCTAAAGGAAGCTAAGGATGAGCTCTCCAAACCACTGACATTACTATTCAATAAATCCTTGCAGTCTGGAACTATGCCTGATCAGTGGAAGCTAGCCAACGTAACACCGATATTCAAAAAAGGCAGCAAGTCCCTACCCAGTAACTATCGTCCAATTAGCTTAACCTCAGTTGTATGTAAAATTCTAGAAACGGTCATACGAGACAGACTCGTAAATCACTTAGAGGAAAATAACATACTTAAAGATACTCAACACGGCTTTCGTAAAAAACGTTCCTGTTTAACAAACCTCTTAGACTTCTTCCGCGATATCCTCAACCTCTACGATGAGAGTAAAGCTGTAGATATTATATACCTTGATTTTCAAAAGGCCTTTGACAAAGTTCCCCACAAACGTTTACTGCTAAAACTAAAAGCGCATGGAATACAAGACACAAGGTGTGTTGAAATGGATAGAAAATTGGCTCAGCGACAGAAAGCAAAGAGTAGTCATAAACGGTAAGGCATCTAAATGGACCAATGTAAGTAGCGGGGTACCCCAGGGATCGGTACTAGGACCAATTATCTTTCTAATTTACATCAACGACATAGATGAGGGTCTCACCTGTACAATCTCAAAATTTGCTGACGATACAAAAATTGCAAATAGCGTACTCTCAAAAGAACAAGTTGACGATATGCAACACAATCTAGATAAATTGTCATGTTGGGCCCAAATTTGGCAAATGAGTTTCAATGCGGATAAATGTAAAGTACTACATATCGGATACCTAAATGAGAAAGAAAACTATTCGATGAATGGCACTCAGCTTAAGAATGTAAACAGAGAAACCGATCTGGGAGTAACAATATCGAGTAACCTAAAACCGAGTCAACAATGTTCAGAAGTTGTTAAGAAGGCAAACAAAATAATTGGCTTTATAGGCAGGTCATTTGAGCATAAATCCAAAGAAGTTATCCTAACCCTTTACAATTCATTAGTCCGCCCTCTTCTGGAATACTGCGTTCAATCCTGGTGCCCTTATTACCAAAAAGATATAAACAAGCTAGAACGAGTTCAACGTAGAGTTACCAAAATGATACCTAGCCTAAAGAACAAACCATACGAAGAGCGTCTTAGAGAATTAAATCTATTTCCTTTAACCCAGCGCAGATTAAGAGGTGACTTAATTCAAGTGTTCAAAATCATCAAAGGCATCGACAATATGAACTGTAGTAAGTACTTCACTATCGACCAATCTAATTACACGCGGGGAAACGGTTGCAAAATTATTGGTAAATCTTTTAACTCACACGAATCTAAGAATTTCTTCTTCAATCGAGTTGTCAACTTGTGGAATGGGCTTCCCAGAAACGTTATAGACTGCATCACCGTTGATTCATTTAAACTCCGCCTAGACAAATATCTCGCATCAAACCCGCGACTGACTGCGTTTGTAAATTAATAACTTTATTTTATCCCCCCCTCAGTTACTAACCCATCTGTCCCCTACTAACTTCCTAATCCTGCCACGGACATTAGTTCCAGGGCAGTAATTCCCTTTCCAATGTTCCCTTACCCACTCTAAACCACTGTTTGGACACTTGATCCTCAGTGTTTTGGAGGACAAGCAACCTAGAAGGGTCACTAGCTCTGTTGTTGCTTGATTTCCTTTATACTATAGCGCCAGCTCTACGATCAGCCAACCTTTAAATCTCTCTATGCCATGGCTAAGCTTCGCCCACTGCAGCGAAAGTTAAACACATAACTAAACCGATTTCTTATTTACTTCGACGTATGAACAGCAACCCTTTGAACACTCTTGTACGTGACGCCAGGTGTGCTGCACTATTACACAGACAGGTGGGTCGTTAATTGACCACTTGCGTGTTTCAGGCTATAAGTAAGTTGGAGGTTTTGACATGGATATTTAGCAGAATTACCATCTAAAATACGGTCGTGGTGCATATAATTATAAACTCACAAAATCAAATTCAACATGCTTTTTATCCACCAGAAAGCTACATTATTATTGCACTTCTATTTTATATTGATGCTTACGGCTTCAACTTCCTTATAGCCTGAAACTCGCCAGTGATCAATTGGGGAAGAGGGATTGAGGTGAATGACGTTGATAAATTTCTTTAACCCTTTTTAACCCGTCTTTTACATTTGAATTCAGATGGATTTAGACGATTGTATGAAGCTTAGGAGGGATATATGGTAGGTAAAGGGATGAATTGAGATAGTCTGTAGCCTTTTAATGGGTAGACGGCCTTCCTATGCTGAATACAAATCGTCTAATAGTTGCCAGAATGGAATGAAAAGGACGTCACCGGTACTGAATAGGTTAACAGGTGTTTGGGTGACGAGCTATGATAAGAACAGGTGTGATTTATGAGGAGTGCAGGTGTTCTGTATGAAGTGTGTGGGTGTGGATTATGATGTGTGTGGGTGTGGAGTATGAGGTGTGTGGGTGTGATTTATGAAGTGTGTGGGTGTGGATTGTGATGTGTGTGGGTGTGGAGTATGAGGTGTGTGTGTGTGTGGATTATGATGTATGTGGATTATGAGGTGTGTGAGTGTGGAGTATGAGGTGTGTGGGTGTGATTTATGAGGTGTGTGGGTGTGGATTATGGAGTGTGTGTTATTGTATGTATTAATGAGGTGTGTGATTGTATATATGTGGATTATGAGGGTGTGTGGATTATGATGTGTGTGGGTGTGGATTATGTATGTGTATTTTATAATAATAAACGGGTTATTAAAGAATGGCAGCCTCATGAGCTGAAAATACACATTTTACAATTAGTGGATGAACATGAGATGTACAGATATGAAAATGGTAAGCCCAGTTTACAATGGGTGAGTATAATATACTTTACATTAAAACAAGAAATTAATACAGTAATTATGCTAGTGCAAAATACAAATTATCATAAATTAACCATGAGAGTAAATGATTTACAGTGCTTATACAGTACACATTTATTTTACTCATATATATACAGAACATACATATATACGCATACGTACACACATACATACGCATATATATATATATATATATAAACATACATATATAAGAACATAAGAACATGCAGTAAGTGTGCACATGCCCGTATACATAAACGCTCACGTATGCAAACAAACATACATACATACAAAAACTGTTCTGGTAGGGACAG
The DNA here is from genome assembly GCA_032716605.1 of Paralithodes platypus. Classification (NCBI taxonomy): domain Eukaryota; kingdom Metazoa; phylum Arthropoda; class Malacostraca; order Decapoda; family Lithodidae; genus Paralithodes; species Paralithodes platypus. Next base: position 45,471,150 of record CM064505.1, read on the forward strand.
GTGAGGCTAATAATGGGAGTTAAATCCTTGGGAGAGATTAAATGAGGGAATTGGAAAAGGGTTAATGGGGCAACGGACTGTAGGTCAGGTAAAGCCAATTAGAATGGAATGTCAAACGTCGGAAGAGATCAAATGAGGAGTTTGAAAAGGGTAAAGGCGAAACGGCAACCGGTCCGTACAGTTTAAAGCCTACTACAATGGGAGGTAATCCTCGGTAGAGAACAAAAGAAGAATATAAAATAAGGAGAGACAGCTGGGGGGAATTATAGTATATGGGACATTCTTCAGTGTAGGTGTTACTCAGTTACTCAGTTACTCAGTTACTCAGTTACTTGTTCGTCAAGGGGAATCCACGCAATGCGAGCTAAGCTCATTATTATCGCGCCTCCTTAACTGGGAATGTATTGCGTGAAATGCATGTTAAGTGTTTTATGTACTGTTGGAATGGCTGTGGATGTGTGTGTAGTCTGTATTTTAGCCAATTGGCGACATCGGAAACGAAGGCTTAGGGTGGATCTGTATGGTACCATTCTCACTATAGACGGTACCGTCTCGCCCGAAGGCTTAGGTAGCCATCAGCTTAGGTGAACCAACCATATGATACCCATCTCGCCTTGTACCATTTTTGCCAACCCCAGATGGGACGTCACAACGTCGTCCACTTATTACAGCTAGGTGAACTGAGGCTAACACATGAAAGGAGACAAGCCCAATTTGTCTCCGCCCGGCGGAATTGAACCCCCGACCCCTCCTGTGTGAGCCGACCGCTCTACATACTAGGCTACGGTGTGTGTGTGTGTGTGTGTGTTTGTTTGTGTTGTGTGTGTGTGATAGAATACTCTAAGCGGGCTCGAGCCTCGAACCACAAACAGTATACACTATAGGACACATACATATATAGATAATTAACGCATACATACATACACATATACGCACACATACATACCTATACTGTATATACATAAACGCACATATACATATACACACATATACAGAAACAAACTCAAGCAAATACATACTATATTCTAATACACACACGCACACACACTTATGCATACATTATTAAAGGAGGGCGGCGTATATATGTGTGACAGGCCGTCATTAATATTAATAATATTTACAATGGTTGGGATAGGACTATTTTTGTATCTGTCAGTTCTTGCCCTTATTGGTTGGAGTGTGTTGAAGTGAACGAGCTGCACGTGTTGGTCTAGGGGCGTCTGGTGGAAGTAAGTTTCTGTGTCGTGGGTGAACAAGTAGCTTAGATGCAAACTGCTTGAGTGTGTTGTAGTGGTGGGTTGAAAGTGCAGGTATGCTAAGGGTGGTGAGAGCTTCCTCGTACCCTGAGTATGTGCCACCCAGGATGATCCTGCATGTGTGTGTGTGTGTGTATATGTGTGTATGTGTGTACATACTAACTCTACAGGTGAACAACATGGCACCAGGACATAACTGTGAAGTACCCTCCCCTGTTGTTTCCGGGCCACCAGACTCTGTGGTATGTAGGTTAAGGGGAGGCTTTTAGTTTGTTCCCTAGACTTCCATCAAGCTTAAAATTACACCCCCTAGACCCCCTTTCAAGATAAATTTGTACATTTTTCGGTAGAAAAATGTGTAGGTGTAGGAGACGGTGATACGAGGGGCGACACTGTCTTTGGGGTCGAAGGTGGAATCCAAAGATGCTCTGGTGCAACGCTCAGAAGATTACGCACAGCCTGTTGAATCTGTGGGAAAAGTTCTGGTTAGCAATGTGGTGGGACTGGTGAGACATTCAGCATTGCTGCTTAGTAATGCAACAGTGTTGTTTTGTAATGTAGCAGTGTCCCTACAGACTGTCAAACCAATAAGGCCTTGTCTAATCCAAGATGTGGTAGTGCTGAACACACAGCTTACAGGGGCCTTACTTGCCTTTTATTCTTTTCAGGGTTATTTAAAGAGTTGTTAACACAGGTATGGATATTTTGCCTAAGTTGGAGTCCTGTGGCAGCTCACTGCGTGGTAAAGGGGCACACATGAAGGGGGGTAAGAGGGGCTGATAATCTCTTGTTAATCCTAGGCATGCAGTGGTGGTCTGGGATCAAATGCATTTTCCTGTGTATTGCATCTCATTTCTCAATCACTAGGAAAGAGATGCTGTAGCCATATTTTGATGGTATATCACAATCATCCCTTCCTCCACATAGCCACCATTCCTAACTCTAAGCCCCTGTTACCAATACAGTGCCTACCTCCAACTCTAACTCCTCCCTACCCCCGTCCCCAACCCTAAACCCCCTAACACATCTCCTCGCAACCCCTTCATGAGACTCTCAGCGTGGATCGTCCTGATTCCGGAGACAAAGCCCTCCACTTGACCTAGAAGGAGGAGCCCTGAGTGTCATCCTCCACCCCCACCACCACCACCACCACCACCGTCAACCCCCCCCCCCCCCCCTCCCCTTCAAAGAGCCTCACGCCCACCCCCACCACCTCTCCTTCACCTTCACTCCACAAGGCAGGTTACTCCGCCTCACAACATTTTTGTCTCACAACCAATTTGATTCACAACAGTTTCGTCTTACAACCACTTTCCCTCACAACCACTTTGCCTCACAGCCACTTTCCACAGTTACTTTGCCTCACAATAACTTTGCCTCACAACCACTCAGTTACTTTGTTTTACAACCACTTGAGCTAGAGTGAAAATTGGCACCAATCGAGAATATGAAAGTATGTAAATAACCACGTCAATTACACCCTTTCACCGGAGCCTAGGTTACAAATGGGTTCCCCTCGGATAGAACAGTTTCATTACGTTTCAACATTTGGCCTGTAAAGTCGTAACATTATTAAGGGTGCCCACCTCGTTTTTTTTTCTATCTCTCTCTCTCTGTGGGTTGTATCCATTCGGCCCCATTCAGCCTACTGTTTTAATACGTGTATCCCCATCCAAGTGTCGATTTTTTTCTGGTGAGCGGTAGCGAGCCAGCATATTTAAAAAAATGTTGAGTGGTACTTGAAAAGTAGACAGAATGGATAAAAAACACCATCTGAGGAAGTCTTCAGATGGTGTTTTTTATCCATTTAAAAAAATGTTTGACAGCAGGCTAAATTTGTACATTTTTCAATAGTAAAATGTCTCCAGCGAAGTCGGATTTGTCAATACAATAGACACTTGGATGGGGATAAACGTCTCAAAACAGTTGATTGAATGGGACCGATTGGATACAAGCCAGAGAAAGAGAGAAAAGGAGAGAAAAAAAGTAGGTCACCCCGCTTAACCCATTTCAGAGGCCATCCAATATAATGTGTTGTGTGGATAATACTGACGCTCATTGTCCATAAACTACCTTAAATGATCACTATACCTTGTTCATTATACTGTGGGTAAGGGCGAGAGCAAATGGGTTGTAAATGACCACACCTATTCCCTGACTGACTCTTCCCACATTGTAGAAATGTTAGCTCGAATACTCTAGTCATATTTGAGTTTTTTGAGCTTAGTAGTTAAGATCTTTGGCCAATTTATAATGAATAGACTTGAGGTGATGTAAATACTTATTGAATAGACTTGAGGTGATGTAAATACTTAATGAATAGACTTGAGGTGATATAAATACTTATTGAGGAAGGATATCTCTTTCAAATAACATCTCCAGAATAATGCAAAGACTGTGATGTAACTTAGCAATCATAACTAGGCGAAGTGGTCAAGTGGTGAAGTGACCAGTGAGTCGAAGGTGTCATGGGGCGAAGTGACTGAATAGACCACTCGAGGGGGGTATTTCTTGGCACCTAACCCCTCCACGTCTTGTATTATTTGTATTATTAGTTTTATAGGGGGGGGGGGGGGGCAGGGGGGCTGGTTTGGTATCGCTACGTCAGCCCTTAGTTGCGGCCTTGAGAGAGAGAGCAAGAGAGAGAGAGGGGGGGGGGGAGGAGAAAGTGAGAGGAGGGAGGAGAGGGAGTGAGAGAGAGAGTGATGGAGAAGGGAATGTGATGTATGTATAATTATGCATTACTCATCGACGGCAATAAGAGAGAGAGAGAAAGAGAAAGTGAGAGCGAGTGTATGTGTGAGTGAGAGTAAGAGTGGGAGAGAGTGGGGGGGGGGGAGCCTAACAAATAAAGATCAATAATTATGTGGGAAGGGGACGGGGTGGAGCGGGGGGGGGGGGTAGTGACGTCATAGGGCCTGAGTGAATCACCCTCCCTCCTTAACACTATCTCAGCCGGCGTCTTCTGGGTTATTGTGATATAATGATTAATTATTTTTGAGGATTTTGCTTGTTTTTGCCATTTTCGTGCAGTGTTCAGTATTTTAGTTTGTCCCCTAGGCTAACCAAAACGCCTTCCCAGACTTAACTATCCAGTATCGACCTTTGATTAACCCGGGAAGCGCTTTGTTCCAAGTGAAAGCTTATCAAAGCTCGTGATTGGTTAAGACGCTTAGCCAATCTTGTTGCTCAGTACAGAAACTATTGATATTGTTCTATAATGTACCGGTATTCCTGGTAACTTTTTGATATTTCAGTTAATATAGTGTTAAATAGGTTACTCTGTGCGACTTCGATTTCAGATATTCTTGATCAACCTGTAAATTATAAATTTGCTTATACTTATAACTGCATACTGTATAGGGCATTACAAACGTAATATACAGAAAAGAAAAACCTCTCAATTACTTCAGGCAAATCATCAAGCCCAGAAGACCAGCATCATGACGGTCCAGGGGGGCCACAACTCTCCGCAAGGCGACGAAACCGAAAACGAAATGGGCGTTGTTTAGCGATATTTCGGGAATTAATGCACTATACGTACCGAATATGTTAATAATATTATATGGAATTTAATAATGTGTCTGTTTCTAACGGGTGATATAAATATTGTTCAAAGTTTTATGCATACTCACTTTTTCACACACACACACACACACACACACACACACACACACACACCACACTCACTTACTCTCGCTCACTATCTCTCTCTCTTTACTCTCTCTCTCTCTCTCTCTCTCTCTCTCTCTCTCTCTCTCTCTCTCTCTCTCTCTTCACACCCACACCCAAACACACACAAAAGCACACTTACTGTCACCTCTCACTCATCAATCACTATCCTATCTCTCTTGGACTCTCACTCACTCACCCCTTTGTCTCCTTTTGTACTCCTTTGTATCTCTCTCCTCTCTTCTCTCTCTCTCTCATCTCTCTCTCTCTCTCTCTCACACCCCACACACACCCACCATCATTACTCTCACTCATCTATCTCTCTATCTCTTTTACTCTCACGCAGTATCTCTCTCTCTCTCTCTCTATCTTCTTCCCCTCTCTCTCTCTCTTTATCTTCCACACCACACTCAACTTACTTTCACTCACTATAACACAAACACCACACACACATCACACCCCACACTACACTTACGTTTCACCTCACTTAAAAGAAAACCACACACACACAACACACACACTACACACACCACACCACACAACTCACTTACTTTCACTCACTATACACACACACACACACACACACACACACACACCACTCACTTACTTTCACTCACTATACACACACACACACACACCACACTCACTTACATTCACTCACGATCTCTCTCTTTACTCTCACTCACTATCTCTCTCTCTCTTTCTCTCACACACACACACACACACACACACACAGACACAGACACACACACACACACACACACACACACACACACAGACACAGACACACACACACACACACTGCCCTTGATAACTCTTTGTCTCTCAAGAACTGACTGTACAAAGGCGTCTCCTACCTTGACCTAAATATATAGAGCCTCAACCCAAGTGATAACACGTCCACCAAGCTCTACATTAT
>CM064505.1:45477096-45507096 GCA_032716605.1 Paralithodes platypus
CTCGTGATTGAGTCTTGAAATCACTGAACTAATGGGACGTTAGCCCTTTAGTTTGGTGATTTTAAGACCTTTCACCCCATTTAGGAGTAATTTTTTCCTGACGAGCCATGGAGAGCCTACAATTTAGGAGGAATTTTTCTGCCGAAAAAATGCACAAATTTATCTTGAAAGGGGGTCTTAGGGGTAATATATCTTGAAAGGGTATCTTGGGGGTAATTTTTAAAGCTTGATGGAGGTCTAGGGAGGAAAGCAAGAACAAAATAAATACTGATACACAAACAAATAGATAAACAAATAAATATATATCTCCCCTTAACCCCCACATATTACAACCTAATATATATCTCCCCTTAACCCCCCCATATTACAACCTAATCATCATACTAGGTGAATAATCAAGAGAGAGCCATGACAATTTACCGCCAGCTGAGATTAAACAGACTATAGTGTACGGGTATTACTTTCTGTCTTTCTGGCTTTCTTTCTCATCCATCCGTTCTTTTCCTTTCTCTCCCTCACCTTCTCTCTCACACACCACACATACACACACACACACACACACACCACACACATACACACACACACCACACTACACACACACACTCACCACACTACACACCACACACACACACACCACACTACACACACACACCACACTACACCACACTACACACACACACACCACACTACACACACACACACCACACTACACACACACACACCACACTACACACACACCACACACACACTCACCACACATACACACACACACACACACACTCCCTCCCTCTCTCTCTTAAGGTATATTATATTTAGCTATAATGATGCCTGCTCCCTCCCCCCCCTCTCTCTCTCTCTCTCTCTCTCTCTCTCTCTCTCTCTCTCTCTCTCTCTCTCTCTCTCACACCGGGTGGTCTAAGGCGCTGTGCGCTGATCACGAAGTCGAGGGTTCGAGTCCCTTAAAATCCTAAAGGTTTTACGGCTATCCCGATGGAGAGTATTATATCGCAGTCCCTCCCTAGCCAAAGCTGCTCAACTATCAGCTTGTTTTGGCCTACAAGTACTTCTAACCAGTGCATCTGCGTATGTACTATTATGGGAACTCAGTTACCTCATGGTCACCAAAGTTCGCATGTGACCTCGTAGTTAAGGTAGAATAAGTTTGTACTGTACCTACAGTACTGTAGGTTAAGAAAACACTTTTTAGATTTTCAACCTCTCAGATGCAAGTAAACAAATAAACCAATCATTACTATTATTATTATTATCATATTATTATTATTATTATTATTATTAATATTATTGTTATTATTATTATTTTTTATTATTATTATTATTACATAAGAACATAAGAAAATGGGAGTCTGCAAAATGCCGATCGGCCCATACAAGGCAGATCTCTGTCACACACAACCCCAATTACTAGGCCCAATTATAGGCCCAACTCACTAATACCTTGAGTACTGACCCCACCAAAACGGTCAGAGATTAACACAAGATTACGGGGGTCTGCTGAGCGCCGATTGGCCCACACCTGGTAGATCCCCCTCACACCCAACCCATCTCGTCCATATGCCTATCTAAGTTTATCTTACAGCTCCCTATCGTTGCTGATCCCACTATATCACTCGGTAGCCTATTCCACCCATCTACAACTCTGGTACCAAAGCAAGATTTGCCTATATCTTGTCTGAAACTAAATTGATCTAATTTGAACCCATTTGTGCGAGTTCTTTTGCTATCACTGAGCTTCAGTAAATTTTTTCAGGTCTCCTTTATTTGTCCCACTAACAACCGGAAACACTTATATCCATCCCCTCTAACTCTGCGTCTTTTCTAAAACCGAATGTAAGCCTAATGTTTTCAACCTTTATTCATATTTTAGGATTTCTAATATTATGAATCATTTTTGTCATTCTTCGCTGTACTCTCTCCAACGAACCTATGTCCATTCTGTAATAAGGACACCAAAATTGGACAGCATAATCCATATGAGGTCTCACTAATGACAAGTAAAGTTTCAAGATGCCATCGGCAGTTCTGTTACTCACACTCCTTGAGATGAACCCTAGAATCCTGTTTGCCTTGTTACGTACGCTTATACACTGACATTATTATTATTATTATTATTATTATTATTTTTATTACAGTAATATTATTACATATACAAATACACACGCAGCAGCCACGCCCTAGGATGACCTGATATCAAGTAAGGTCACTGGTCAGGCATGTTTAGAAAGCTAACACCAGAAGGGAAGGCGACATAAAAAGCTTATAAACTGAGTGACGTAAACTGACATTTATATTGTATGACCTAAGCTTATATTCGTGGTAGGAAAGCTTATAATATGACCTAAGATATATTGGTGGTAGGAAAACAAATATTATACAGTATAACCTAAGTCCTGTGACCTCAGCTTATAACCTAAGTCCTGTGACCTCAGCTTATAACCTAAGTCCTGTGACCTCAGCTTATAACCTAAGTCCTGTGACCTCAGCTTATAACCTAAGTCCTGTGACCTCAGCTTATAACCTAAGTCCTGTGACCTCAGCTTATAACCTAAGTCCTGTGACCTCAGCTTATAACCTAAGTCCTGTGACCTCAGCTTATAACCTAATTCCTGTGACCTCAGCTTATAACCTAATTCCTGTGACCTCAGCTTATAACCTAATTCCTGTGACCTCAGCTTATACATTGCATGTCCTAAGATATACTGTACACTACAAGACACTAAACCTGGGACATTAGATGACCTTCAACTGATAAACAAGCCTTGGAAATACAGATAACAGGTAGATAAGTAAGTGTAGAGGATATAGAACCAAAGCTCTTATACCTGTGTTCACCCCCACCATAAGCTCTCTCTCTCTCTCTATATATATATATATATATATATATATATATATATATATGTAAATCAAACAAATATACGAATATATATATGAATATACAAAGGGACAAACAAATACATAAATTAGAAAGTTATTTGGCAAACATCAAGAATTTGCCAGCCGTTTATAGGCTGGAGAAAGTGTGTGTGTGTGTGTGTGTGTGTGTGTGTGTATGTGTGTGTGTGTGTGTGTGTGTGTGTGTGAGATAGAGAGAGGTCGGTCGTGATTGTCAGACATAACCTACACATACAGTATCTTGTTTTCTTGTGCTGGATTAGACGTTAACCTTATGAATGTGTGTGTATGTGTGTGTGTGTGAGAGAGAGAGAGAGAGAGAGCTGGGGGCAGGGGGGGGGGGAGACGTTAGCAGCCAGGTAGGGGGGCTTGCACAAATTCACAGACATTGCACTCCTCTGTTACGATTGTATAGGGTCTGTAGTAGTATAGTATTGGTTTATACTATCTATCTGCCTATCTATCTATATATATGTCTGTCTGTCTGTCTATCTATCTATCTATCTGTCTATATCTGTTTACCTATATATTTATGTATCTGTTTATCTATCTGTCTATCTATCTATTTTCTATCTACTGTGTATATCCCATCTATCTATATATCTATCTATCTATCTATATATCTATCTATCTATCTATCTATCTATCTTTTTATCTATCTATCTATTTTCTATCTACTGTGTATATCCCATCTATCTATATATCTATCTATCTATCTATATATCTATCTATCTATCTATTTATCTATCTATCTATTTTCTATCTACTGTGTATATCCCATCTATCTATATATCTATCTATCTATCTATATATCTATCTATCTATCTATTTATCTATCTATCTATTTTCTATCTACTGTGTATATCCCATCTATCTATATATCTATCTATCTATCTATTTATCTACCTATATATCTATCTATTTGTCTATCTAGCTATCTATCTACCTATCTACTCTGGGACCTGCCTTCCGTGACCCCGTGTTGACCTTGACCTCAGTAGACCGCGAAGACTTATATATACACTGTGCTGAGCCGCGGGGAATATACCGTATACATGGATTACCCGAGAGAGAGAGAGAGAGAGAGAGAGAGAGAGAGAGAGAGAGAGAGAGAGAGAGGGGGGGGGGGGAGAGAGTGTGTGAGAGAGAGAGAGGGGAGAGACAGAGAGAGAGCTTGAGTGTGTGAAAGTGAGCATGCGAGATATAAATAGATAGTTAGATAGATAGATAGATAGATAGATAAAGAGAGAGAGAGACAGAGAGAGAGAGAGAGAGAGAGAGAGAGAGAAAGAAAGATAGAGAGAACTACTAGGGGAATCGGCTGAAACACTCAAAAAGACGGAAACCATTTTTTTTTGGAAATTGAGATTTATATATTTTAGAAATGTATATAGTTTTGTGCAAAGTTTTCAACCCCGCGGCTAAACTATTCCACCATGTTGCATCTATTTGGAACCAAAATATTCGATCTCACCAGTCGCGTAAACTATATAGAAATTGGTGTTGATCATCCATGTAGTTTTTAAAATATGGGTCATTAAGGGGGGTCACCGCCTTTTTTTTTTTTTTTATCTTTCTCTCCTTTTCTCTCTTTCCATGGCTTGTATCCATTCGGCCCCATTCAGCCTACTGTTTTAAGACGTTTATCCCCATCCAGGTGTTGATTTCTTCCTGGCGAGCGATAGCGAGCCAGCATTGTATAAAGAAATCCAGCTTCGCCGGAGACATTTTGTTATCGAAAAATTTACAAATTTATCTTGCTGTCAAACACATATTAAAAAAATGCTGGCTCGCTACCGCTCGCTAGGAAAAAAATCGAAACCTGAAGGGCACGAAAGGTCCTAATATTGACAACAAAACTTAGGCGAAAGGTCTCAAAATCGCCAAACTCATGAAACGAACGTCTTAAAACCTCAAAACTAATATGCTAAACATGAGGGAGAAGGGGGTCCAGAAAAAACAAGTACTGCGCCCTTAAGCAATCTAACTTTGCCTTAATTAACCTATCTTGACCTCAATCAATCTAACTTGACCTCAATCAATCTAACTTTACCCCAATCAACCTATCTTGACCTCAATTAACTTATCTTGACCTTAACTTAACTTGACCTTAATCAACCTAAAATTACTCATGAAAATACGACTTTGATTTTTCCTATAACTCTCACTTCTTGTGTGTTTACATTCAGGATTCCCCCGTGACGTCAGATAATCATTGACGTCATATCCGGTGTGTGTGTGTGTGTGCGTGGGTGTGTGTGTGTCTGTGTGGAAGACATGAGATAGGTAGTGAAGTCCAATGTCACATACACAGATATATAGATAGATAGATAGATAGAGATATACAGACACAATGATATACAGCCATATAGATACACACACGCGCACACACACACACAATCACACACACACACACACACACACACACACAATCACTGTACACCCAACTATTTCCTATATCTTGTTTATACCCTTGAGTGAACAAATAGTCAAATAATACGGGTCACTAATAGTACTAATCCCGGACTATTAAATGAAAAGGCGTCATCCTCCTCAAGGGGTTAACCAAGCGTACAGTACAGTTTATGGGTAGACTGTACTACTGGTGTGTCCGAACTATTGCTGGTGACTGTACGCGTGAGGGGCTGTGGGGCTTCCTTCCTGTGTCACCGTTAACCCTTTCTGTACCAGGACGCTTTTTTACCTTCGATTCTGGCTGACATTAAATGATGTTATGCAGTTTAAGAAGGACCTGTGTTATGAAGAGGGTTTATTGAGATCGTATTTACCCATTTGAGTCGTATAGGTAGATTATAAATTAAAGAAAATCAGCTAATGGTAGCCTGATTATGATGACAATTAATTAATGGTGGTGAAGGGGTTAAGGGATGGGTGTGTTTTTTGGACCACCTTCTCCCTCATGTTTAACCACATTAGTGTTGAAGTTTTAAGACAAGACCACCATTAGTTTGGTTGTTATAAAGACCTTTCGTTCCATTTAGATGTAGGTTTTTACCTGGGGAGCGATAGCAAGCCTTGCAATTTAGGTGGAACCGGAAAAATGCACATATTTATCCCGAAGAGGGGTGGGGGGGTAGTATTTGTCTAAGTTTGATGGATGTCTAGGATGGAAACAGAAACAAACAGAAAACAAAACAACACAAACCCAACCAACGTGTGTGTGGGGGGGTTAATATGGAGTTTTGGATTCATCGTTACTGAGGGATTTGATTTGCTTTGACTATTTCGAGCAATATATTCTAGTTTGCCTCCTCAGCTTAAAATAAATATATAAATTAATACAAATATATAATGGGCGGAGTCACGCTAGAGGAAGTGAAGTTAGACGAGAGAGAGAGAGAGAGAGAGAGAGAGAGAGAGAGAGAGAGAGAGAGAGAGAGAGAGAGAGAGAGATAAAGTAAGGTCAGACGAGAGAGAGAGTGTGTGTGTGAGTGTGTGTGTGAGATAGAGTTAAGTCTAGTAGGGTGTGGCATCTAGGACCAGCCATCGATCTCCTAGCAGCAGCTGTGACCTTGCCTGTGACCTCGCCTCTGACCTTCAAACACAAGCCGGGTCACACTCTGCCGGCTACACCAACCACCAAAACGGCCACACTCCAAAATGGCCACACTCCAAAGAGATGTGTGTACACTTAAACTGTCGCCCCAAACCTCATGTAGGCCTACAGCACCTGTAAACCTAAATATTTAGTCAATTATGTATCTTTAATTATACACACCACCGCTTGGTTACACACACATACACACACACACTCATGCAAACCTCAAGGTCAACTCGTCCCCCCCCCCCCCCCTCCCTGAATTATGAACCAAGAGGTCGCCACAGGTCACGCAACGTCAATCCGTCACGTCATACAACCCTCCCCTTCCTTCCTTTTCCCAGGGTCACGTACGAACCTAACTGATTGACCAACCCACAGACCAACCTTGGTAGCTTCAGGAGAGCGCGCAACTGTTTGTGTGTCCCGTGGCCATATGTTTTGACAGCAGGCTAAATTTGTACATTTTTCGATAGAAAAATGTCTCTGGCGAAGCCGGATTTCTCCATACAATGCTGGCGAGTGATAGAAGAAATTAACACCTGGGTGGGGATAAACGTCTTAAAACAATAGGCTGTATGGGGCCAAATGGATACATGCCAAAGAAAAAGAGAGAAAATGAGAAATAAAACAGGTCACCCCCTTAACCCTTTCAAGATCCAATATGCATTAATTTCGTCTCTGTTTTCCAGCTATTATTAGACGATTTTATTCAGACTAGGAAGGGTATGTGGAAGTCAGAGGGTTGATTAAGATATTCCTTACCCTTATCATTACCACAGATCCCTTCTTAACCCCTTCTGTACCGGCGACGTCGTTCGTATTTTATTCTGGCCTCTACTAATCGATTTTATTCAGTTTAGGGAGGCTCTGTAGCAATTATAAGGCTTCGAACTATCTCAATAACCCTTCTACCTGCCACAAATTCTTCCTAAGCTGCATAAAATCATCTAAATATAGCAAGACTTTAATATAACAGACGTCGCTGGTACAGAAGGGGTTAAACTATAAAATCGTCTAATGATAGCCAGAATAAAGTGTCCAAAATGCGTCACAATCTTGAGAGGGTTAATTATAATAACTTGGCAATGCTATGAAGCAGAGGCATAGTCGTTACATATGTATCCCTTTGAGTACCAGCGACGTGTCTTATATACAGTATTATTCTAGGAAGGATCTGTGGTAGTTTAAAAGGTGGTCGAGATATATTTAGTTAAAAAGGGGTTGGTCGAGATAGTTTGTTTTAGGAAGTATTATATTGGTTCGAGATAGGAAGGATCTGTGGTAGTTAACAGGGTGGTTCGAGATAGGAAGGATCTGTGGTAGTTAAAAGGGTTGGTCGAGATAGTTTGTTTTAGGAAGGATCTGTGGTAGTTAAAAGGGTTGGTCGAGGTAGTTTGTTTTAGGAAGTATCTGTGGTAGTTAAAAGGGTTGGTCGAGATAGTTTGAAGCCTTATTATTGCTAGAGGTCCTTCCTAGGCTGAATGAAATCGTCTAGCGGTTGCCAGAATATAAGAAGGACGCCCCTGGTACTGAATGGGATATACTATACGTCCATCACGTATCAAGAAATCAGTTACTAAGGAATTCAAGATACCGTCAGCTGAATTGAAACCGACTATAGTGAATATCAGATCGGTCGCTCCGAAATTACAGGCTCGCTATCTCTCGCCAGGAGAAAATTTAAACCTATATGGCCCGAAAGGTCTTAAAACTGGCAAAGAAATAGGGGTGAAAGGTCTTAAAATCGTCAAACTAATGATGCAAACGTCTTAAAATCTCAAAACTAGTGGGGCAATGCATGAGGGAGAAGGTGGTCCAGAAAAAAACACCCCCTTAACAAAGGATTGTGCTGACCTCGACTACACACATACAGTACATACAAGTTTAAAGACCGTTTTGTCCACAGGGAATGTGGTTACAGTCTCACATCTTAAATGACGGCTTTCCAGGCGGCCTTGTCAAGAGCTGCCTTTCTTCCCAAGTTCTTTATTTTGAGATCGGACCGGAGTACCTGATCCCACGTCATTCTAGGTCTACCCCTACGCGCAACTCTCCCCACGTTCACAGTCTGGCATTTTCTCACCCAGTTCTGATCATCCATTCTCTCCACATGTACAAACCAACCAAGTCGGCTCGTGCGCGTCACTTCACTGACACTCCTAATGCCCAGACGCTTTCTTAATTCCTCGCTTAATACCCCGTCCCGGAGGTTAACCCCACACATCCATCTCACTATTCTCTTCTCATTCCCTTCTATTCTATCGATATTCTCCGCTTTAACCGGCCATTAAAATTTATATTTTGTTCTCGCCTCTTGCATTGCTATTTGACCTTTGGCCTATTCCACCACCGAACATACAACGAATACCTGTATATGCCGGTATTATGTGTTAGTCAATGTGAGCCTGTTTGCTACTTTCTGTTCTCTTTCGTTATCCTGTTTTTAGCAAGATGTACACAAGTTTGAGTGTGTGTGTGTGTGTGTGTGTGTGTGTGTGTGAGAGAGGGAGAGTGTGTGCGTGCGTAAGAGAGAAAGAGTGTGTTTTGTGTGTGTGTGTGTGTGTGAGAGAGAGTGTGTGTGTCTCGTGCGTGTGTATGTGTGTGACAGAGAGAGACTGTGCTGTGTGTGTAACCATTATGTTTGATCTAAAGGGAGTTTATTGTTATCTTTTTACTTCTGTCCCAAAGATATTTAAATATACATCTCCACTCAATGAGACACACTGCTCTGAGGTCCTTTCACAGACTCTGAATAAATAAGCTCTGTGGAAAACCTTGGAAGATTTTTTATTTATATTGATATCTTGACTCAAATCTGTATCGGAATATATGAGACTGATGTGTAAGAGCCAGATTTGGATGGTTGCTATCTATCTATCTATATATCTATCTATCTATCTATCTATCTATCTATCTATCTATCTATCTATCTCTCTCTCTCTCTCTCTATATATATATATATATATATATATATATATATATATATATATATATACGTGTGGAGAGTGAGCAGAGCGAGTTCTTTGACCTGAATGTTGGTTTGAAACAGGGGTGTGTGATGTCCCCGTGGTTGTTTACTGTATATATGGATGGAGTTATGAAAGAAATACTATCAAGAGCAGTGGAGGTTGGTGTATCGCTGAAAAGGGAGGGAATTGAGTGGAAGCTACCTATACTGCTGTTTGCGGATGATACAGTTCTGATGAGTGATAATGAATGGGAGTTGCAGGGTCTGGTAAATGAGTTTGGAACAGTGTGCGAATAAACGGAATTTGAAGGTAAATACGGGGAAGAGCAAGGTTATGGTCTTCGAAAGGGGTGAAGTCACAGAGTGTGAGGTGAAGCTGAACGGTCAGGCTATGGAGATCGTCAACTCTTTTAAGTATCTGGGCAGTGTGTTGAGTAAAGATGGGACTATGGATGAAGAGGTGCGGGAGAGGGTACAACAGGGGAAGAGGGTTGTAGGAACGCTAAAAGCAGTAACAAGAAATAGGGTGGTCAGTATGGAAGTGAAGAAGTCCTTGCATGACAGTGTGGTAATCCCGACACTGACTTACGGAAGCGAAGCATGGACGTTGGTTGAGAGACTCAGACCAAGAGTGAGAGCAGTGGAAATGAATTACTTAAGGAGTGCGTGCGGAGTTACATGGAGGGATAGACAGACTAATGAGGAAGTAAGAAGGAGGTGTGGTGTGGAGGTAGATGTGCTGGAAAGTGTGGAAAAGGAACAACTTGAGATGGTTCGGCCATATGGAACGTATGGAAAGCGAGAGAATGACTAAGAGGGTGTACGAGAGCGAGGTGGAGGGACAGAGGGGGAGAGGTAGACCGAATATGAGGTGGAAGGATGGAGTGAGGAACTACATGAACGAAGGCGGTGCTGGTTGGGGGGAGGGGCGTCGACTGACTGGGGACAGAGGTGCATGGGGGAGGTTCGTTCGTGGCCACCCCTTCGGGGATCACGGCGTCAGGCAATAGATAGATAGATAGATTATATATATATATAATATATATACATGTATTTTGTATATATATATATATATATATATATATATATATTGTGTGTGGGTGTGTGATAATAATGATGGTAGTGATGACAAGATAGTGGTGATAATGATGGTGGTGATAATGGTGGTAGTGGTGGTGGTGCTTGCCAGATATTGACCGTGGGCTGCCTTACAAACACTGCCTCAACCAACACAACACCTTGAATGTGGTGGTGGTGGTGGTGGTACTGGTGGTGGTGGTGGTGGTGGTGGTACTGGTAGTGGTGGTGATGGTTGTGGTGGTGGTACTGGTGGTGGTGTTGGTGGTGGTACTGGTGGTGGTGGTGGTGGTACTGGTAGTGGTGGTGATGGTTGTGGTACTGGTAGTGGTGGTGGTGGTGGTGATGGTTGTAGTACTGGTGGTGTTGGATGTAGTGATGGTTGTGGTGCTGGTGGTGGTGGTAGTGGTGATGATTGCTGTACTGATGTTGGTGGTAGTGGTGTTGGTGATGGTTGTGGTGGTGATAGTGATGATGGCAGTAATGGTGCCATTCCTGGAACAGTGCCTGTAATATATTGACCGAGGGGTGCCACATACACACACACACACACACACACACACACACACACACACACACACACTGCCTCAACCAACACCACAACTTTATCATGGTGATGGTGATAATGGTGGTGGTGGTGGTGATAACAGCAATGGTGATGGTGGTGGTGGTGGTGGAAATGGTGGTGCTGGTGGAGGAGGTAGCGGTGGTTATGATGATGATGGTGGTGGTGATGTGGCAATAGTGGTGATATTGGTGGTATTGCTGGTGATTACTGGTGGTGGAATTGTGATAATAATGGTGATGACAATTTGGTAGTGTAAGGAAAAATATTTGTGCTTGAGAAGGTACTGTAATTCATGGTGGTGATGGTGTTAGAGGTAAATGCTGATGGAAGGGGCTAAGATGGTGATGGTGATAATAATGATGGGAACCCTGTAGAGATGCCTATCAACACCACTATCACCATCACCACCGTCACTATCATCACCAATGCCACATCATGATCACTAAAACCACTATCACCATCACCACTTTCACTATCATCACCAATACCACATCACCCATCACCATCATTACAATCATCACTAATGCCATATCAACATCACCACCACTCCCACCACCACCTGCACTATCATCATCAATGCCACATCATGATCACTAAAACCACTATCACCATCACCACTTTCACTATCATCACCAATACCACATCACCCATCACCATTGTCACTATCATCACTAATGCCACATCAACATCACCACCACTCCCACCACCACCTGCACTATCATCATCAATGCCACATCATGATCACTAAAACCACTATCACCATCAACACTTTCACTATCAACATCATCACCATCACTACCGTCACAATCATCACTAATGCCACACCAACATCACTACCACCTGCAATATCATCACCAATACCACATCATCATCATCACCACTACCGTTACAATCATCACTAATGCCACATCAACATCACCACCACTCCCACACCACCTGCACTATCATCACCACTATCACATCATCATCATCACCACCACCACTATCGTCACCAATGCCACACCAACATCACCACCACCTGCACTATCATCACCAATACCACATCATCATCATCACCACTACCGTCACAATCATCACTAATGCCACACCAACATCACCACCACTCCCACCACCACCTGCACTATCATCACCAATATCATATCATCATCATCACCACCACCACCACTATCGTCACCAATGCCACACCAACATCACCACCACTCCCACACCACCTGCACTATCATCACCAATACCACATCATCATCATCACCACCACCACTATCATCACCAATGCCACACCAACATCACCACCACTCCCACCACCACCTGCACTATCATCACCAATATCACATCATCATCATCACCACCACCACCACCACCACTATCATCACCAATGCCACACCAACATCACCACCACCTGCACTATCATCACCAATATCACATCATCATCATCACCACCACCACTATCATCACCAATGCCACACCAACATCACCACCACTCCCACCACCACTATCATCACCAATATCACATCATCATCATCACCACCACTATCATCACTATCATCACCAATGCCACACCAACATCACCACCACTCCCACCACCACCTGCACTATCATCACCAATATCACATCATCATCACCACCACCACCACTATCATCACCAATGCCACACCAACATCACCACCACTCCCACCACCACCTGCACTATCATCACCAATATCACATCATCATCATCACCACTATCATCACCAATGCCACACCAACATCACCACCACTCCCACCACCACCTGCACTATCATCACCAATATCACATCATCATCATCACCACCACCACTATCATCACCAATGCCACACCAACATCACCACCACTCCCACCACCACTATCATCACCAATATCACATCATCATCATCACCACCACTATCATCACCAATGCCACACCAACATCACCACCACTCCCACCACCACCTGCAGTATCATCACCAATATCACATCATCATCACCACCACCACCACTATCATCACCAATGCCACACCAACATCACCACTACTCCCACCACCACCTGCACTATCATCACCAATATCACATCATCATCATCATCACCACCACCACTATCATCACTAATGCCACACCAACATCACCACCACTCCCACCACCACCTGCACTATCATCACCAATACCACATCATCATCATCACCACCACCACCACCACCACAATCATCACTAATGCCACACCAACATCACCAGCACTCCCACCACCACCCGCACTATCATCACCAATATCACATCATCATCATCACCACCACCACCACCACTATCATCACTAATGCCACACCACCACCACCTGCACTATCATCACCAATATCACATCATCATCATCATCACCACCACCACCACTATCATCACTATCAATACTATGGTGGTCATGGTAGATATAATAGTATGGTGGAAGCCCTGCTATGGTGCTTACATTCTATTGACGTGACAGTACCTCAAGTAACACCACACCTTTAACATGAAAGGGTCCGTACTGGTGGTCGTGTCACGTCTAACACCACCACCACCACTATCCCCTCTTACACCATCATTAGTATCACCACCACTATCACCAGAACCACCACTACCACCACCACTATGCCCTCTTACTCATCATTAGTTTTACCACCCCTATCACATCTAATACCACTACTATCACGAGCACCACCACCACTAATATCACCAATATCACCACCACCACCACCTCCGAGCATCTTCACCACCATCAACACCACTAATGCCATCGCCATCACCACTGCTACCACCACCAGCATCCACATCCACTGCTATATTAGGTGGAAGGATTGCAGACCACCTATTGTCCAATCTTTATAGGTAGACCAGACATCGTGACTCAGAACTTTTTGTAAATATAAAAGGGCTTGAGCAAATGAGCTGTAAATTTCAACAGCCTGGTTGACTCTTCCCAAATGGTAGAAATGTTAGCTCGATTAATCTAGTCGTTTTTAGTTTTGGAGGTTAGTGGTCAAGAATATTTGCTTAAATGTGTGACTTTAGATATGAAACTATGGGAATTATATCTGCTGGTGGTAAGATAGATTAATATATATATATATATATATATATATATATATACAGGGGGAGAGGGATGTTATTATGGCCCTTGTAAAGTTCAACTTAGTGTTTACTCTGCCTTGATATTTCCTTAACACACCCACTCTCTCTCTCTCTCTCTCTCTCTCTCACTCTCACTCTAACTCTCTCTCTGTGTCTCGATATCGGTAATGAGAGCCGGATGTAATTGGTTGCGGGATTGATGCCGAGTGAGGGTATAGCTGCTCTGGTCGATAGTCCGGTGCTAATTAATGGTAGAATGGAGAACAGTGGGAGAGAGAGAGAGTGTGTGTGTATGTGTGAGAGAGAGTTCCAATTAAAGTGGGTAGTAGAAGGAGAAGAAGAAGGCGAAGAAGAAGAAGAAGACGAAGACGAAGACGAAGACGAAGAAGAATGAGGAGTAAGAGGAGGAGGAGGAGGAGGAAGAGGAAGAGGAGGAGGAGGAGAAGGAGAAAAAGAAGAAGAAGAAGGATGAGAAGGAGAAGGAGAAGAAGAGGTGGAATTCAACAGGGGACCAACAATCAAATTCCATATGAAAATGTCATAGAGGATATTAATTAGGGTAACATACTGTATGAGGTATATGCAACAAAGCTAGGAAGGAGTAATAAACGTGAGAGAGAGAGAGATTTATAATGAACCAAACACATTGCAGGAGAGAGAGGGACGGAATGTGTGTGTGTGTGTGTGTATGAGAGAGAGAGGGAGAACGAGTGTGTGTGTGAGAGAGAGACAGGGAGTGTATATGTGTGTGTTTATGAGAGAGAGAGGGAGAACGAGTGTGTGTGTGAGAGAGAGACGGAGTGTATAATTGTGTGTGTTTATGAGAGAGAGAGGGAGAACGAGTGTGTGTGTGTGAGAGAGAGACAGGGAGTGTATATGTGTGTGTTTATGAGAGAGAGAGGGAGAACGAGTGTGTGTGTGAGAGAGAGACGGAGTGTATATGTGTGTTTATGAGAGAGAGGGAGAACGAGTGTGTGTGTATGAGAGAGAGACAGGGAGTGTGTGTGTGAGAGAGAGAGACAGGGAGTGTCAGTGTGAGTGAGAGGGTTTGTGTGTGTGTGGGAGAGATGCAGAGAGTGTATGTGTGTGTGAGAGAAAGAAAGAGAGGCAGAGAGTGTGTGTGTGAGAGAGAGATGCAGAGAGTGTGTGTGTGAAAGAGAGAGGGAGTATTATGTCTGTGAGAGGCAGAGAGAGTGTGTGAGAGAGAGACAGTGTGAGATAGAGAGAGAGAGAGAGAGAGTCTGCCGTTGCCTCTGTAGCTCCCAAAATCAATATGGTTGCCGTGAGACCCGTGTTGTCTGCTGCACCTCTCTCTCTCTCTCTCTCTCTCTCTCTCTCTCTCTCTCTCTCTCTCTCTCTCTCAAATAACCATATGAATAGTATTGGTTGGGTGTGAAAGGGATCTGCTTCGTGTGCAGTTTCCGTGTTCGTATGTTCTTACGTTCTTCCCTCCCTCCCTCCTTCCCTCCCTCCCTCCCCTTCCTGTTTCCATCCCCCCCATCCTTCTTCCCTCCCTCCTTCCTCCCCTTCTTTCCTCCCTCCCTTCTTACCA
The DNA here is from genome assembly GCA_032716605.1 of Paralithodes platypus. Classification (NCBI taxonomy): domain Eukaryota; kingdom Metazoa; phylum Arthropoda; class Malacostraca; order Decapoda; family Lithodidae; genus Paralithodes; species Paralithodes platypus. Next base: position 45,492,825 of record CM064505.1, read on the forward strand.
CCCTCCCTCCCCTTCTTTCCTCCCTCCCCTCCCTTCTTTCCTCCCTCCCCTTTCTGCTTCCCTCCCTCCCTCCCTTCCTCACCTTCTTTCCTCCCTCCCTTCCCTTCTTCCCTTCTACCCTCCCTTCCTCCCCTTCTTTCCTCCCTAACTTCCCCCCTCCCCCCCTCTTCCCTCCACCTATTCTAATATATCTATAATTATTAACTTTTCTCTTATTCGCTTTTTATAAAAAAAAAATCATTAACGTTCCTTGCATTTTATATTACTAATTTTCTTTCATATATTCACTTTATTCACTTTTCTTTCATATATTCACTTTATTCACTTTTCTTTCATTCAATTCTATTCAATTTGTTTGTATTTTCTTATATTCAATTGTATGTTATTCCCTGTGTATTCCCCTTTCTTTATTCATTATCTCTTATTACATTTCCTTCCTTCAGTTTTCTTTTAATTTGCTTTATTATCGCCACTTTCCTTTTCTTTCGCTATTCTCTCATTTGTCCTCCACCTCTCTCATCTATTTCTACGACTTCTTTTTTCAGAGCAGTTCTAAATTACGTTCCATTAATTATTATCAGTTACGTCGGTGTTTCTCATTAGTTACGGACTGGGAATCCCACCATCCGCGAAACCCACTTTGTTATAGAGGAGAGAGAGAGAGAGAGAGAGAGAACAGTATGTTAGTGTGTGTATGTGTGTATGTATGTGTGCGTATAATTATGTATGTGTATATGTGATAGTGTGACTATATGTGTGTGTTATCCCTAGCAGGTATGTATAGCAGAGTCCCCATAGCAGCATGATAACACCCCCTATCGCCCCCCCCCCCCTATCGGATGTTTTCGTCGCCACCCGCCCTCTTATCTCAGACAAACATATTTTTCTTTACTACCTCAAAGAATTCGCGTGTGTGTGTGTGTCAGAGAGAGAGAGAGAGAGCAAGAGATATATTATTTTGACTTGGTTTTGCATTAGTGTACAAGTTAGAGGTCCTGAGACTTAACCTCCAAGTAGATAGATAGATAGATGGAGAGAGAGAGAGAGAGAGAGAGAGAGAGAGAGAGAGAGAGAGAGAGAGAGAGAGAGAGAGAGAGAGAGAGAGAGAAAAAAAAAAGAGAGAGAGACAGAGAGAGAGAGATGCTGATAATTATATAGTTGGCCCCATGATCCCGTAAACAGCCCAAACAATAGAGACCAAAGGACCTCACCTGGCCTACCCTTAATGAGCTGACCCACCCCTTCTATAACCAAGTGTTCACAGGTAGCCGGGGGGGGGGGGGGGTATTATTAGGTCACTGTGTTAAATCCAAGGAGTTAGTTGGACCTTTAGAATCCATATCGAATCCAAACTGTTATGACCTTTAGAATCCAAACTGTTATGATCTTTAGAATCCAAACTGTTATGACCTTTAGAATCCAAACTGTTATGACCTTTAGAATCCAAACTGTTATGATCTTTAGAATCCAAACTGTTATGACCTTTAGAATCCAAACTGTTATGATCTTTAGAATCCATATCGAATCCAAACTGTTATGACCTTTAGAATCCAAACTGTTATGATCTTTAGAATCCATATCGAATCCAAACTGTTATGACCTTTAGAATCCAAACTGTTATGATCTTTAGAATCCAAACTTATGATCTTTAGCATCCATATCGAATCCACACTGTAATGGCCTTTAGAATCCAAATCACCATATAGAATCTAGATTATTAAGCCAGCACCCTGTAGGTCAAGAATCGCGTCAGGACTGGAACCGCTTTTCGAGAACTCTAGTCCCTTCTCACCTGTTGATTTAGTTAGTTAAAATAGGACTTCAGAGGCTACCAACACTATTGGATTATTAAGCCAGCACACTGTAAGTCAAGAATAACAGCTACTAATTAATTATGCAGGTAATTAATATATGCTAATGTACTGAGCCACAACAACTGGTTCACTCCAATACACTTAAGGGGAGATTTACACTTTTGTTTGTTTTTTCTATGTAGATGAGGGAGACAAAAGGGAAAACTACCCGCGACGAGTGCCTTCCCCAGTGGTGAAAGAGTGACATGGCCAAAATCAAGGAATATTTGATTTTTTTCTTCTGAACCCCTTTCTCTCTCATGCTTAGCCCCATTTTTTTAGATTTTAAGACATTTGCCCCATTAGTTTGGCGATTATAATAACTTTCGCCCCATTTATGTCAAATTCAAGACTTTTCGTGCTATTTAGGTGTCGATTATTTCCTGGCGAGCGATAGCGAGCCTGTAATTTAAGAGGAACCCATGTTTCTACCGAAAAATGTACAAATGTATCTTGAAAGGGGTTCTAGGGGGTGTTTTTCTAAGCTTGATGGAGGTCTAGCGAGGAAACTCAAAACATAAATTAATAAATAAATATATAGACCAACAACCAAGCACTACCCCCTTAATTAAAACAAGCACTACCCCCTTAATTAAAACAAGCACTACCCCCTTAATTAAAACAAGCACTACCCCCTTAATTAAAACAAGCACTACCCCCTTAATTAAAACAAGCACTACCCCCTTAATTAAAACCAAGCACTACCCCCTTAATTAAAACCAAGCACTACCCCCTTAATTAAAACCAAGCACTACCCCCTTAATTAAAACCAAGCACTATATCCCTTAATTAAAACCAAGCACTATATCCCTTAATTAAAACCAAGCACTATATCCCTTAATTAAAACCAAGCACTATATCCCTCTTAATTAAAACCAAGCACTACCCCCTTAATTAAAACCAAGCACTGCCCCCTTAATTAAAACCAAGCACTACCCCCTTAATTAAAACCAAGCACTACCCCCTTAATTACAACGAAGCACTACCCCCTTAATTAAAACCAAGCACTACCCCCTTAATTACAACGAAGCACTACCCCCTTAATTACAATGAAGCACTACCCCCTTAATTACAACGAAGCACTACCCCCTTAATTAAAACCAAGCACTACCCCCTTAATTAAAACCAAGCACTACCCCCTTAATTAAAACCAAGCACTACCCCCTTAATTAAAACCAAGCACTACCCCCTTAATTAAAACCAAGCACTACCCCCTTAATTAAAACCAAGCACTACCCCCTTAATTAAAACCAAGCACTACCCCCTTAATTAAAACCAAGCACTACCCCCTTAATTAAAACCAAGCACTACCCCCTTAATTAAAACCAAGCACTACCCCCTTAATTACAACGAAGCACTACCCCCTTAATAAATAAAACCAAGCACTACCCCCTTAATAAATAAAACCAAGCACTACCCCCTTAATAAATAAAACCAAGCACTACCCCCTTAATTAAAACGAAGCACTACCCCCTTAATTAAAACGAAGCACTACCCCCTTAATTAAAACCAAGCACTACCCCTTAATTAAAACCAAGCACTACCCCCTTAATTACAACGAAGCACTACCCCCTTAATTAAAACCAAGCACTACCCCCTTAATTAAAACGAAGCACTACCCCCTTAATTACAACCAAGCACTACCCCCTTAATTACAACGAAGCACTACCCCCTTAATTAAAACCAAGCACTACCCCCTTAATTAAACCCTTTTGTGGGCTTCACCCGATTAATTGGTTATTTTGGGGATAGAAAACGGGTAATATTGGTCTTATTATATACAGGGGGGACTTAGTGAAATATAACCTAGGTAATAGTTATCTTTAAAGGTGAATGATTGAGAGGAACTGCAATCACACTGAGGTAGAGAGAGAGAGAGAGAGAGAGAGAGAGAGAGAGAGAGAGAGAGAGAGAGAGCAGGAAGGAGAGAACACTGAGATGGATGCAGGTGGAGGGGGGGAAGGGAGGAGAACGGAGGGGGGAGGGGGGAGAGAAAGATAGCAGAGGGGAAATGAGAGGAGAAGAGGGAGGGTGAGGGGAGACAAGATAGGGAGAAGGAAGGAAGGAAGGAAGGAGAGAAGAAAGAAATGGAACGAGAAGGAGAGAGAGAGAGAGAGAGAGAGAGGGGGGGGGGGCTAGAGAAAGGTGAGATAGTGTAATAGGTGTGTGGAAGGTCATAGGTCATAGAGAGCTCTGGCTGTAGCAGGGGTCAGAGGTCAACACAGGGAGGGGGGGAGAGAGAGAATATGTGTGTGTGTTTGTGTGCGTGTGTGAGAGAGAGAGTGAGTGTGAAATTGAATGCGGAAGAGATAGTGATTGAGTGACAGAGAGAAAGAGAGAGTGAGTGGTTGAGAGATACTGGTTGAAATGGTCTACTGGTTGAGGGCTGGTCAAATTGAATGCGGAAGAGATAGTGATTGAGTGACAGAGAGAAAGAGAGAGTGAGTGAGTGAGAGCTACTGGTTGAAATGGTCTACTGGTTGAGGGCTGGTCAAATCGCTCGTGTGATTGTTCTGTGGTCCATTATATCTTACAATTCCTCAGTAAGGTCAAAGTGTGTGGGGTATTGAGAGGTCACAGTTCATATTGTAGGTCAAGGGTTGGGGTCAGAGGTCATGTTCTATGCAGTGTAGTGAAGGCTGTGCATTACTTGTAGAGGGCAGGTTGTAGGTTAAAGATCAGGAGGTTGTAGGTCAAAGGTCATACGGTAGGTCATGTTGATGGTTAAAGGTATGGTCTATTTTGTTGTAGGTTACATATCAGGTTGTAGGTCAAAGGTCATGTAGGTAATGTAGGTCAAAGGTCATGTAGGTAATGTAGGTTAAAGGTCATGTAGGTAATGTAGGTTAAAGGTCATTCTGTAGGTTATGTAGGTTAAAGGTCATGTAGGTAATGTAGGTTAAAGGTCATTCTGTAGGTTATGTAGGTTAAAGGTCATGTAGGTAATGTAGGTCAAAGGTAATGTAGGTTAAAGGTCATTCTGTAGGTTATGTAGGTTAAAGGTCATGTAGGTAATGTAGGTCAAAGGTAATGTAGGTCAAAGGTCATGTAGGTTAAAGGTCATTCTGTAGGTTATGTAGGTTAAAGGTCATGTAGGTAATGTAGGTCAAAGGTAATGTAGGTCAAAGGTCATGTAGGTTAAAGGTCATTCTGTAGGTTATGTAGGTTAAAGGTCATGTAGGTCAAAGGTCATGTAGGTTAAAGGTAATTCTGTAGGTTATGTTGTAGTTAAATATCAGGTTGTGGGTCACGTTGTAGGCTAAATGTTATGTTGTAGGTTAAGGGGGGATTTCCACTTGAGGGACTTTTTACTCGGCCCCTTTCTCCCTCATGTCTAGCCCCATTGCTTTTGAGATTTTAAGACGTTCGCCCTAGTAGTTTGGACATTTTAAGACATTTTGCCCTATTTCTGTCACTTTTAAGACCTTTCGTGCCATTAAGGTGTCGATTTTTTCCTGGCGAGCGATAGCGAGCCTGTAATTTAAGGGCAACCGGCCTCCGGCCGGGACATTTTTCTACCGAAAAATTTACAAATTTATCTTGAAAGGGGGTCTAGGGGGTGTAATTTTAAGCTTGATGAAAACGTAGGGAACAAACTAAATACCTCCCCTTAAAGGTCTTAGATACATACACAAATGTAAAGACCAAGTGTTCTACATGAAGTGCAGTTCCTGTCTCATGTCCTAATGACGGCGTTCCAGGCAGCCATGTTCAGAGCTGTTGGCAATCTTGTAGGTCATATAATTCGTCATATTGTAGGTCATGTTGTAGTATAGGTACTCATGTTATAGGTCATGTAAGTAATATTGTAGGTCACAGGTCATGTAAGTAATATTGTAGGTCACAGGTCATGTTATAGGTCATGTAAGTAATATTGTAGGTCACAGGTCATGTTATAGGTCATGTAAGTAACATTGTAGGTCACGGGTCATGTTATAGGTCATGTAAGTAATATTGTAGGTCACAGGTCATGTTATAGGTCATGTAAGTAATATTGTAGGTCACAGGTCATGTTATAGGTCATGTAAGTAATATTGTAGGTCACAGGTCATGTTATAGGTCATGTAAGTAACATTGTAGGTCACAGGTCATGTTATAGGTCATGTAAGTAATATTGTAGGTCACAGGTCATGTTATAGGTCATGTAAGTAACATTGTAGGTCACAGGTCATGTTATAGGTCATGTAAGTAATATTGTAGGTCACAGGTCATGGTGCAGATCGTATGTTATGCTATCAAATAAATCACCTTGTTCTTCAGCTAAAATGTTGTGTAATACTCCAAAGGTCACGGTATCATTAAGGGGGGGGGGGTCTATATATTTATTTATTAATTTATGTTTTGAGTTTCCTCGCTAGACCTCCATCAAGCTTAGAAAAACACCCCCTAGACCCCTGTTTCAAGATAAATCTGTACATTTTTCGATAGAAAAATGTCCCGGCCAAAGGCCGAGTCCTTCTAAAAATTAGAGGCTCGCTTTCGCTCGCCAGAAAAAAATCGACAGCTAAAAGGCACGAAAGGTCTTAATATTGACAATGAAAATTAGGAGAAAGGTCTCAAAATCGCCAAACTAACGAAACGCAAGTCTTAAAACCTCAACAATTAATATCCTAAACATGAGGGAGAAGGGGGTCCATAAAAAGCGAGTACTACCCCTTAAAGGAAAAACAGCGAGGCATTTTTACACACACCACTCGGGGAATCTGGTTACAATGAGAACAAAATATCCTTGACAATTTATGAATGAGCGATGTTGTAAGTGATAGATAGGCAGAGAGAGAGCGATAGATATACAAAGGCGTAGATGAAAATAGGTAGATATAAGCACATACATACATACATACACACACGCACAAACACACACTCTCTCTCTCTCTCTAACTTTTAGGCATAAATCTGAATAAAGACAGCAGTAATCAAACAGCGAGAGAGAGAGAGAGAGAGAGCAAGAGCGAGACTGGAATGAACAAACAAGATCCTCAACCCAAAGGTAATCAAACAGCCTCGCACAGAGCAAAGGCTAAAGCAAGATCTATAGCTAGAGAACAAGAGCGAAATATTGGAAGGTCAGCCAATAATTCGGAAGGTCAAAGAAGAAGATATGAATTTAGGTGGGCGAGAGAGAGAGAGAGAGAGAGGTCAGGCGAAGGTCATGGTAAGGTCAGCTGATATTCGTGGCGGTTTGATGATTGACATGAGCAGTACGTGTATTGACCCACTTGTTATTTAACCCAACTTAACCCTTTGAAGATCATGACGTATTTTGACACTTTATGCTGGCTATCATTGGACTATTTTATTCAGATTAGGTTGGGTATATAGCATGACAGTAGAATAAATGGTATATAGATTAGGTTGGGTATATAGCATGACAGTAGAATAAATGGTATATAGATTAGGTTGGGTATATAGCATGACAGTAGAATAAATGGTATATAGATTAGGTTGGGTATATAGCATGACAGTAGAATAAATGGTATATAGATTAGGTTGGGTATATAGCATGACAGTAGAATAAATGGTATATAGATTAGGTTGGGTATATAGCATGGCAGTAGAATAAATGGTATATAGATTAGGTTGGGTATATAGCATGGCAGTAGAATAAATGGTATATAGATTAGGTTGGGTATATAGCATGGCAGTAGAATAAATGGTATATAGATTAGGTTGGGTATATAGCATGACAGTAGAATAAATGGTATATAGATTAGGTTGGGTATATAGCATGACAGTAGAATAAATGGTATATAGATTAGGTTGGGTATATAGCATGGCAGTAGAATAAATGGTATATAGAAGTCAGAGGGTTAATTGAGATAGTATTTACCCCCTTGATACCCACAGATCCTTCGTAAGCTGTATGAAATCGTCTAATGATAGCCAGAATATACTGTCAAAAGTATAAGAAGGATCTGTGGGAATTATAAGGGTAAAGATTATCTCAATTAACCCTCTGACTTCCACACACCCTTCCAAATCTGAAGAAAATAGTCCAATGTTTGCGTATTGGGATCTTGAAAGGGTTAAATATATCGGGCACGTCTGATCGGAGGGTGGGGGGGGCGGGGGGGGGGGGGGGGCTGTGGTGGTGGTGGTACTGGTGGAAAATGGGCTATTGGTGGTAATGGTGATACTGGAAGAAACAAATACCTGGTGGTGTTAATGGTAGCTGTGGTGAAAAAGAAAAAAAAAATACAATGTTGTTGCAGAATAAGGTGGCTCTGGAAAGAAAAAATATGTCAGGTGTGTAATTGGCCAAACTCGATTCCAGGCAGGTCAAGCGAAGGTCAGCGAGGCCCCGGGCGAGGTCAGCGTGAACAAGGTCAACTATAGGTCATTAGGGTGAAGGCAGGGACGGCAGTATTCTTGGGACCAGCCCGTGTTATTAAAGGGTTAGTGGCCGGTTTGTTGGGGCTATTAATTTATTTATTCATTTATTTTGTAATTTCCTCGCTAGACCTCCATCAATCTTTAAAAAAAACACCCCCAAGACAAATAAGATAAATTTGTAAATTTTTCGATAGAAAAATGTTCCGGCCGAAGGCCGGTTCTTCTTAAAATTACAGGCTCGCTCTCGCTCGCCAGAAAAAAATCGACACCTAAATGGCACGAACAGTCTTGAAATTGACAACGAAATGGGGCGAAAGGTATTAAAATCGCCAAACTAATGGAAGGAACGTCTTAAAATCTCCAAACTAATATGCTAAACACGAGGGAGAAGGAGGTCCATAAAAAGCGAGTAGTAGTACCAGTAGTAGCTGCAGGGTATTTATGTCTATGGTGCGGCAGGTGCGGGGAAGGAGAATTACAAGGAATGATGAGACTAAATACACATAACAAAGCCACTCCAACAGCTTCCTCTCTCTCTCCCCCCTCTACACTCTTCAGAAAAATAGGTAAAGTAGAATGTAGATACGAGGTGCCGTTGTAAAGGCTTATTTATCCCTCAATACCTTCATCTGATATGTTATTATTTATGTTAATCATTTATTTACAGGGAATAATTGTTGATTTTGTTCGTCATGTGTTTGCTCTTTTCTCTATCTCCCTGCTCACCTCCCTGCTCACCTCCCTGTTCACCCTGACTTAACCCCTTCAGCACCATGGCCTAATTATTCCTCTTTTTTGTTCTGGTCACCATTAAGCGATTGTCTTTAGCTCATGATCTACCTCTAGGACTCAAAGGGGTAAACAGTATCTCCACAAACGATCTGAACAACACAGGGTCTTCATAAACAACACAACATCCTCTAATGTTAGCCTATTTCAATCTCTCCTTAACCCATTCAGTACCAGCGACGTCCTTTTATATATATTCTGTCAACTGTTAGACGATGTTGTTCAGTTTAAGAAAAAGGCCTCCAGCAATTAACAGGTTCCGAACTATCTCACTTAACCCTTTTTTAAGAACATAAGAAAATGGGAGTCTGCAGAAAGCCGATTGGCCTAAGCAAGGCAGATCCCTGTCCCACACAGGGACAGATCCTTCTTAAGCTGCGTAAAGTCGTCTAAATATAGCTAAAATACAATTAAAGAGACGTATCCGGTACAGAAGGGATTAATGGTAGTCTCTCTCTCTCTCTCTCTCTCTCTCTCTCTCTCTCTCTCTCTCTCTCTCTCTCAGCACCAGGATCTTGCAACATTAAGGGGAGATTTCCACTCGAGGGATTTTTTGTTTGGCCCCTTTCTCCCTCAGGTTTAGCCCCATTGCTTTTGATGTTTTAAGACGTTCGCCCCATTAGTTTGGCGATTTTAAGAACCCTCGCCCCATTTATGTCAATTTTAAGACCATTCGTGCCATTTAGGTGTCGATTTTTTCCTGGCGAGCGATAGCGAGACTGCAATTTAAGGGGAATCGGCCTTCGGCCGGGACATTTTTCTACCGAAAAATGTACAAATTTATCTTGAAAGGGGGTCTAGGGGGAGTGATTTTAAGTTTGATGGAAGTCTAGGGAATCAACTAAAAACCTCCCCTTAAAGGGTACCGATACTATGCCACTACCGGTATATCAAACGTTCTTCATGACTGATTTGAGTGCATGACATTAAACTATACCAAAGCCATACCCTGTTCCAAAATAGCTTGGCTAGAAATCGTGAACCCTAGCCTCTGTAACTCAACAAGGGGCTGGAGCAAATGGGCTGTTAATTGCCACACCTATTCCCTGGCTCACCCTTCCCATATGGTAGAAAAATCGGTTATTTTAGTGGTTGGTGAGTTAGAGAGGTTAATATAGTCAAGAGTGTTGGCCTACTTGTTTGGAACAGGGTATAATATAGTCAAGAGTGTTGGCCTACTTGTTTGGAACAGGGTATAATATTGTCAAGAGTGTTGGCCTACTTGTTTGGAACAGGGTATAATATTGTCAAGAGTGTTGGCCTACTTGTTTGGAACAGGGTATAATATAGTCAAGAGTGTTGGCATACTTGTTTGGAACAGGGTATAATATTGTCAAGAGTGTTGGCCTACTTGTTTGGAACAGGGTATAATATAGTCAAGAGTGTTGGCATACTTGTTTGGAACAGGGTATAATATTGTCAAGAGTGTTGGCCTACTTGTTTGGAACAGGGTATAATATAGTCAAGAGTGTTGGCATACTTGTTTGGAACAGGGTATAATATAGTCAAGAGTGTTGGCATACTTGTTTGGAACAGGGTATAATATAGTCAAGAGTGTTGGCCTACTTGTTTGGAACAGGGTATAATATTGTCAAGAGTGTTGGCCTACTTGTTTGGAACAGGGTATAATATAGTCAAGAGTGTTGGCATACTTGTTTGGAACAGGGTATAATATAGTCAAGAGTGTTGGCATACTTGTTTGGAACAGGGTATAATATAGTCAAGAGTGTTGGCCTACTTGTTTGGAACAGGGTATAATATTGCCTGGTGAGATGTGAGAGTTATCGACAGAAGGAGATACATATTCTGAAACATTCTGAAGTCCTATTTCGAAGTGACCAAATGTAGCGGTGCAAATGTATGGTGATAGTGGCACGGTGGTGCATATGGTGGTGGTGGTGATAGTGGCTGTGGTGCATATGGTGGTGGTGGTGATAGTGGTGGTGGTGAAAGTGGTGGTGATGATATTGGTGGTCGTGGTGGTGGTGAAAGTGGTGATATTGGTGGTCGTGGTGGTGATAGTGGTGATGATGAAAGTGGTGGTGTTGATATTGGTGGTCGTCGTGGTGGTGAAAGTGGTGATATTGGTGATAGTGGTGGTGGTGAAAGTTGTGATATTGGTGGTGGTGGTCGTGGTGGTGATAGTGGTGGTGAAGAAGGGCCGTGGTGGTGGAGAAGGGCCGTGGTGGTGGAGGTGGTGGATCAATATAGGAAACTTGGGCGTGGATCCAGCCACACCCTTGCTCTTTCTCTCTCTCTCTCTCTCTCTCTCTCTCTCTCTCTCTCTCTCTCTCTCTCTCTCTCTCTCTCTCTGATGGAGATTGAATTAATATGAATGAATCATTAAGACCGGACTACCTAGTAGGGACCGCAAAATCTGTGTGGTTTGAGTATCTGTGTAACTCTCGCTTCATCTCAGTTCCCAGTACTCTCCCCACACCCACTGTCCACCAAACACGATCTATATAAGTATACTAAGGGGGGGGGGGGGGAGGGGGGGGCTTTGATTGCCAAGGTGATTTGAACCGAGTATAGACCACATTACTAGAGTAAAGTATTAACCTTGGTCTACTGTATTAGCGCTGTACTTTACCTTATATTGGTTGTAATTAATGTATGTATATGTAATTATAGCCACTCAAATAAGTCAGTCAGGTATTCAGTCCATTAATTAGTCAGGCAGTTAATCAGTCAGTCAGTTATACAGTTAGTCAGTTAATCAGTTAGTTATGCAGTTAGTCAGTTAGTTAATCAGTCAGTCAGTTAAGCAGTGAGGCAGTTAATCAGTTAGTTATTCAGTCAGTCAGTTAATCAATCCATCAGTCAGTCAGTAGGTTTATTAGTCAGTCAGTTAATCAGTCAGTAGGTTAATCATTCAGTAGGTTAATTAGTCAGTCAGTTAATCAGTCAGTCACTCAGTTAGTTAATCAGTCAGTAAATAAGAACATAAGAACATAAGAAAATGGGAGTCTGCAGAAAGCCAATTGGCCTAAGCAAGGCAGATCCCTGTCCCACACAACCCCAATTACAAAGCCCAATTATAGGCTCAACACTCTAATACCCTGAGGATCATCTTACCAAACCGGTTAGAGATTAACGCAGGATTACGGGGGTCTGCAGAGCGCTGATTGGCCCAACCCGGCTGATCCCCCTTCACACCCAACCCTTCTCGTCCATATGCTTATCCAATTTTATCTTAAAGCTCCTTACCGTTTTAGACCCCACTATAGCACTTGGTAGTCCATTCCACCCATCTACAACTCTGTTACCAAACCAATATTTGCCTATATCTTTTCTGAAACGAAATTTATCTAATTTGAAACCATTGGTACGAGTTCTTTCGCTATCACTGAGCTTTAGTACATTTGTCATGTCCCCTTTGTTAATCCCACTAACCCACTTGAACACCTCTATCATATCCCCTCTAACTCTGCGTCTCTCTAACGAATGTAAACCTAATTTCTTCAACCTTTCTTCATACGAAAGATTTCTAATATTATGGATCATTTTTGTCATTCTACGCTGTACTCTCTCCAATGAATCTATGTCCATTCTGTAATAAGGACACCAAAATTGGACAGCATAATCCATATTGGGTCTCACTAATGACAAGTAAAGTTTTAAGATAACATCAGCAGTTCTGTTACTCACACTCCTAGAGATGAACCCAAGAATCCTGTTTGCCTTATTACGAATGCTTATACACTGTTTTCTAAATCAGTCAGTTTATCAGTGAGTTCGCCAGTCAGCAAGTTTATCAGTAGTTATCTGACCTCATGAGTCAGAGAGATAACAAGTTCAAAAGGTAGATAGTATAATACACACATACTTACACATACACACACATACATAATTATACATACAAGCACATACATATACATACAAAAGGTAGATAGTATAATACACACATACTTACACATACACACACATACATATACATACAAACACATACATATACATACAAAAGGTAGATAGTATAATACACACATACTTACACATACACACACATACATATACATACAAACACATACATATACATACTTACACATACACACACATACATATACATACAAACACATACATATACATACTTACACATACACACACACATACATATACATACTTACACATACTGTACATATATATATACTTACACATACACAATACATACTTACAATTAAACACACATATACATATACATACATACACATACACACACATATACATATACATACATACACATACATACACATACACATATACATACTTACACATACACACATACATATACAAACTTACACATACACACATATAGGCCTACATACAGTATATACACTTACAAATACACACACACACATATATATACATATACAAACACACACATACATTATACATACTTACAGTACACACACATATACCTTGATACCCTGAAACACCCTTATAGTTCATCCCATTCTCTCTCTCTCTCTCTCTCTCTCTCTCTCTCTCTCTCTCTCTCTCTCTCTCTCTCTCTCTCTCTCTCTCTCTCTCTCTCTCTCTCTCTCTCTCTCTCTGTTATATATCCGTTATCATACCGCTATTGTGGAACCGCGGGGAGGCGGGGGGGGGGGGGTATAAGTCCCTAATAGTTCCGCTGATAACAACAACCCTTATAGTGAATCACCCCTAGCCTCCCCCATTACATAACACACTAACACTAACCATACCAGGAAAAGTTAAGTTAGATATATAATCTGTTTCCTTTCAGCTGTTATAATACTTGTGTTTGCTTGCCATACTGTTTTCTCTGAGCAGTCAATGTCACTATAGTCTGATTCATTTCAATTGACGGTAGACTGAATCCCCTATTGACTCCCTTAGCAGCTGATTTGTCGATACTTAATGGACAAATATGAAATAGGACTGTCTTTCTATTGTGGCCAATTCAATCCAATATGAAAGGTGTTTAATTTGTATTTATTTTGTATTTAAAATGTATTTGTATTTATTTTTATTTGTTTGCTCCCTAAACCTCCATCAAGCTTAAAGCCAAGGTTTATAGATACTACTAGTATTTATGGATATTAGGGATACATTTGTACACTATAGATGTGGGCGAATCATGGGGTGAATCAAGGGGCGAATCGTATTTACAAGTGGGTGAGAGTACACTGGGCAAAATGACTTATACACTGACATATTTAAGGCCATTCTTTGAGCAGGTCAGTGTAGATGAGAGAGAGTGTCCCTTTCCGGGGGTGTACGGGGCGAGGTGGGGGGGAGGGGTGTGACCTTTGACCTCTGACCTTACGAATCGG
>CM064505.1:45512096-45648255 GCA_032716605.1 Paralithodes platypus
TGACTTGGTGGTGTTGACCGAGTTGGTGGAGTTGACTGACTTGATGGAGTTGGTGGAGTTGACTGACTTGATGGAGTTGGTGGAGTTGACTGACTTGATGGAGTTGGTGGAGTTGACTGACTTGATGGAGTTGGTGTAGTTGACTGAGTTGATGGTGTTGACTTACTGGATGGAGTTGACTGAGTTGATGGTGTTGACTTACTGGATGGAGTTGACTGACCTGGTGGAGTTGACTGACTTGATGGAGTTGAATGACTGGGTGGAGTTGACTGACTGGGTGGAATTAAGTGACTTGATGGAGTTGACTGACTTGGTGGAGTTGACTGACTGGGTGGAGTTGACTGACTTGGTGGAAATAACTGACTTGATGGAGTTGACTGACTTGGTGGAATTAACTGACTTGATGGAGTTGACTGACTTGGTGGAGTTGACTGACTTGGTGGAGTTGACTGACTTGATGGAGTTGACTGAGTTGATGGAGTTGACTGACTTGGTGGAGTTGACTGAGTTGATGGAGTTGACTGACTTGGTGGAGTTGACTGAGTTGGTGGAGTTGACTGAGTTGATGGAGTTGACTGACTTGGTGGAGTTGACTGAGTTGATGGAGTTGACTGACTTGGTGGAGTTGACTGAGTTGATGGAGTTGACTGACTTGGTGGAGTTGACTGACTTGGTGGAGTTGACTGACTTGGTGGAGTTGACTGACTTGGTGGAGTTGACTGAGTTGATGGAGTTGACTGACTTGGTGGAGTTGACTGAGTTGATGGAGTTGACTGACTTGGTGGAGTTGACTGAGTTGATGGAGTTGTCTGACTTGGTGGAGTTGACTGACTTGATGGAGTTGACTGACTTGGTGGAGTTGACTGAGTTGATGGAGTTGACTGACTTGATGGAGTTGACTGAGTTGATGGAGTTGACTGACTTGGTGGAGTTGACTGACTTGATGGAGTTGACGGAGTTGACTGACTTGATGGAGTTGACTGACTGGGTGGAGTTGACTGAGTTGCAGACCTCAACGCACAGGACCGATCAATAGTCCTCCCCACTTCCTCAACCTTGGCTCCCGTTTTCGTTCTTAATTAAGTTAGTATGTATTCATTTATTTGTATATGTTTATATTGATTTGCTCCTTCGAACCTCCATTAAGCTTAAAATGTATACACCCCCGGATTTCCCCCCCCCCCCCTTTTTTTTTAGATAAAGTTATGCATTTTTCGGTGGAAAAGATTCCCGACGAAGGCAGGTTCCTTCTAAAGTACAGGCTCCCTATCGCTCTCCAGGAATAATTCGACACCTAGATGGAACGATATGTCTTAAAATTGACAAATAAATGGGACAAACGGTTTTAAAATCGCCAATATAATGGTGCGAACGTCTTTAAATGTCATAACTAGTGGGGCTAAGCATGAGAGAGAAGGAGGTCCAGAGGAAAAAAAACTTAATATCAGTTATATTTAGTTAACATAGAGGATATTACAACCCTAGGAGGATACGGTGACGCTCGCTTCCGACTTATTCCGTCGACCAATAGACGATTTTATGCAACTTGGGAAAGGCCTGTTAAAGGTTTCACTGATCATTGTTTACTCCTTTTGACAGTTTTGAGTTGCATGCATTATTTCCACGCTGAATAAAATCGTCTCATGGTAGCCAGAGTTTAATAAAATAATCCTAGGGGCTCAAACAAAAAACGGGGAAGATAAATAAAATAGGGCCAACTTAAACCAGTATTGGAAAACTGGTTGAGTTGAAATGGTTTACTGGTTGAGAGCAACTGGTCGATATGGTTTACTGGTTGAAATGGTGTACTGGTTAAGAGCTACTGGTTGAAATGGTCTTACTGGTTGAAATGGTCTACTGGTTGAGAGCTACTGGTTGAAATGGTCTACTGGTTGAGTCGCTCCGCTGTTTGGTTGTGGCAGGTCAGGTCTCTCTCTCTCTCTCACTCACTCACTCATTCACTCTCACTCACTCACTCACTCACTCTCTCGCTCTCTCTCTCTCTCCGGCGTGAGTGGCAGGGGCATCAGCATTTTACGTCTGGGGCTTTGTAATGTCTGGGGAAAGTGGGAGAGAGTGGGTGTGTGTGACAGAGAGTGAGAGTGGGTGGAAGATAGGTAAGTAGATAGTGAATAAGTGAGAGAGAGAGAGTGAGTGGGAGATGGGTAGTTAGGTTGATAGATGAAGAGAGTGAGATAGATAGTGTGCGTGTATGTGTGAGATAGATAGGTAGGTAGTTAGAGAGAGAGTGAGGGAAAGAGTGAGAGAGGGAGGGAGGGAGAAAATGTGGAAATGTAGAAATAAGGAGTCAGGTGAAGTCTAGGCGCATTCATGATAACGTTGTCTGCTTCAGGGGGTCATTTATGGGGGTAATTGTCGACATTTTGGACATTACAGGCACCATCTTGCATCCCTTTTGTTGAGTCCTTTGCCTCCAATATTTTCCTTCCATTATCCGCCATACAAGTCACTAAATAGATCAGCAGGAGGGAGCACAAATAATTGAATAGATATACAAACTTCGGGAACGCAACACACAAGATGGGGTATAGAAAATGGCAGTAAGTGGGTTTATTAAGTTTATTTGGTTGGTAGAGCAGGTCGACTCTCTCTCTCTCTCTCTGGCTCCGGTCTCTCCTCTTCACCACCACAAGCAACAACTCGGGCGTGTGTTGCAGGAGCGGCCGGCCCCCAGTTTATTTTACACAATACAGTTATGACCATTCCACCATATTGCCGTTTCAGCCTATAGCAGTCAACTTAGCCTAACCTAGCTTAGCTTAACCTAATCTTATGTCATCCAACGTATGCCCAAGCTATGTAAATGTATTGATGTAAATGTGCTTTATGTCGTTTGGAAGTCCTTTAGACGAAGACTAGGTGGTGCCAAATGCAAGAAAGGTCTGAACTGGATTGTGTAAAAAACACTGTGACCTGGGAGGAAGGAGGACGACCAATCACGCACTGAAACGTCATACCTGCTGGGGAGATTCCAGACCAATCAGAGCTCGGCGTCGGGTGGCTGGAATCCCCTCTGGCCAATGGGGACGCCGCAGGGCTCCACGTGTGCCGGGCCGTCTGCGCAACGCAGGGGAAAGATGGATCAATACCAACACCGTCTACGTGAAAATATTGAGACCCTTTTTTGGAGAGAATCCGCCATTTTGCCAACCCTGCATTGTGAACCATCGAATATAATAAGGGGTGGTGGTTCTGAACTCACGGTGGGAGTGATTCTAGATAAGGCATAAGTCCAGGTCTGCGAAGTGTGGGTCAGTAGGCCTTCTGCAGATTCCCGTTTTCTTGGGTATTCCCAGTACTGGAAACCTGCCAAATCTCTCCCGTTCAAGGATTTCTGGTATATTCCGTGAGTCACACCGTTAGGAATCGCAGGCAAAACACCGAAGGACAAGTTAAGCTAGTCTCGGTATATAGACCAATCCTTGCAAGAACAAAACGAAGAAGAAGGTAGACTTAAAAGAGCAGGAGTGTTCAAAATGGCACCCAGACTTAGCCAAATTGTCTGGAAACTCTCCCCCCAGACGCCCCGTGATCAATACGGTTGTCTTGGTGGTCCAGTTGCCGATGGTGGATTGGTACCTGGTTATTGGAGAGGCACCAGGAAAAGTGAACATGCAGGCCGCTATCTCCTCTCATGGGCCTATACTGATTGTTTATCGCTATATCTCCTAGCTCGGCGGTTCTTCTGATTCTGTTGGTTCTGTTTCACTTTCTCCTGCTTATGACTCTACATGGCGAATCTCCAATTTTCTCTTCTTTCTCTTGGTGTGGTATTTGTGTTTTTCTATCTCTTCTTTTAGGGCCTATATTGATTGTGTATCGCTCTATCTCCCAGCTCGGTGTATCTTCTGGTTCTGTTTCATCCTCTCCTTCTTAGGACTCTGCAGTATAAAGCGAATCTCTATCTTTCTCTTGGTGTAGCGTTTGGGGTTTTCTATCTCGTCTCATGGGCCTATATAAATTGTTTATCGCTCTATCTCCCAGCTCGGTGGTTCTTCGGGTTCTTCGGGTTCTGTTTCATCCTCTCCTGCATATGACTATATAGCGAATCTTCATCTTTTTCTCCTTTCTCTTGGTATGGTATTAGTATTTTTCTATCTCCTCTGTTGGGCCTATACTGATTGTTTATCGTTCTATCTCCCAGCTCTGTGTAACGTCTGGTTCTTCGGGTTCTGTTTCCTCTCTCTCCTGCTTATGACTCTATATAACGGCTCTCCACTATTCTCTTCTTTTTCTTGGTATATATAGCGTTTGTGTTTTTCTATCTCCTCTTTGGGCCTATACTGAATATTAATCGCTCTTCGTGTATCTAATGGGTTTTCTGGTTCTGTTTCACTCTCTCCATCTTTCTCTTGTTATGGTGTTGGTATTTATGCATCTCCTCGTTTGGGCCTGTACAGATTGGTTATGGCTTCATCTCCCCCACTCTCTATATCTTGAAGCGTTGTTATCGTGAGGCTAGTTTGGTTGTTGTTCTTGTTTCTCTTAGTGTGCTGCGTGTGGTTGTGCTTCGATAATGTAGCTCTAGGTGTGGTGTGTGTGTCTGTGTGTGTGTGTGTGTGCTTCCCGATAACGGAGAATCACAGCATCGAATCGAGTTATGGGGAGGGGCTATGTAATTGATTATTTAAATATCTTTTATGTTTTTAGTTTTCTCTGTAGACCTCCATCAAGCTTAAAAATAAATCCGAGATACCCTTTCAAGATGAATGTGTAAATTTGTCAAAAGAAAAATGTCCAGGCTCGCTCTCGCTCGCCAGGAAAAATATCAACACCTAAATTGCACGAATAATCTAAATGTTGACAAATTAATAGGGAGAAAGTCCTTAAAATTGCCAAATGTATGGGTTGAACGTCTAAAAATCTGAAAGCTAATGCGGCTAAACCTGAGGGAGAAGGTGACCAGAACCCCCTATAAAGCTTCTCGCCCCTCCCTACCTCCACCTTCACCCGTGCGAAAGGTCTCAAAATCACCACACTAATGGGCCGAACGTCTAATTATCTGAACACTAATGAGGCTAAGCATGAGGACGAAGGAGGACCAGAAAACCGGCTCATCCTCCCCTTAAGAAGTTATCGAGTTACATATTTTTGATTACGTTGTGGTGTGGAGTGAATAATATGAATGATAATGTGAATAATATGTATGATAATGTGAATAATATGTATGATAATGTGAATAATATGAATGATAATGTGAATAATATGTATGACAATGTCCATGGCTTTATCTCGTTCATGTATAGATTGCTTATCACTCGCTATCTCTCGCCGGTCTTTTCATATCACAGAGTATAATTATAGTTGTTGGATCCGAGTCTCACATATGCTACTGTTTAACCCCTTCTGTACCGACGACGTCTTTTTCATTTAATTCTTGCTATATTTAGACTATTCTGTGCAGTTTAAGAAGGAGCTGTGGTGGTAAAAAGGGTGACGCGAGATAGTTCGAAGCCTGTTAATTGCTAGAGGCCCTTTTTAAACTGAATAGAATCTTATAATAGTACCTAAAATAGAATTAAATTTATGTCACCGGTAAAGAAGGGGTTAAGGGGAGATGGGTCGTTTTTCTAGATTCCGCTTCTCCCTCATGCTTAGCCCCATTAGTTTTCAGACTTTCAGATGCTTGCCCCATTAGTTTGTCGATTTTAAGACCTTCCGCCCCATTTCCTTGTCAATATTAAGGTCTTTCGTGTTATTTAGGTGTCGATTTTATTTCCTGGGTGAGCCTGTAATTTGGGAAGAACCGGCCTACCGAAAAATTTCCAAATTAATCTAGAAAGGGGATCTAATGGATGTTGTATCAAGTTTAATGGAGGTCTAGGGAGGAAACTACAAAAATAATGAATACATTAACAAATCGACCAAAAAGTGAACCATCTCCCCTTAACCCCTTCAGCACGATGACTTCTGTTTACCTTGAATTCTGGCTAAAACTAGACTAGAGAGAGCGAGAGAGAGAGAGAGATGAAGGTGACCATTGCAGGAGTCTGGTAGAGGGAACAGAAAATGGTTGATGGTGAACTATTGGGTCGGTTACTGCAATAGTATACCACTTTCATCTTATTCTACCTGATATAAACGAAGTATATCTAAACTTCCTTCACAGTTCTTTCAAAGTTTCCACAAAGTTGATTGGAAATATACAATCTTAAAATGCGTCAGCCCATTAATTATGTTAAACCTAATCAAGGTGATATACTGTATATATATATATACTGTATATATATATATATATATATATATATATTTATTTATTTATTATATATTTTGTATGTGAGTGTGGAGAGAGGGACACAGAGAGAGAAAGAAGGTATGTGTGTGGTGTTGGGGGGAGGGGGGGGGGGGGGAGAGAGATGATTCAAGCTTCTTCCTGGGTCAGCCCTTCACTTCTCAGGCTTCCCATTACCACTATAGGCTATACCATCTTGTTCACCTCATTATACCTCATTGTTCACCTCTACCTGCGGAATACACCTCACTTCACACTCTTCGCACCTCACAAACCTCGGGGGAGATTGTGGACACCAATAGAGCAGGGCAATACCCAGGGGAAACCTCATAGAAGGAGTTGCTGGAACCCCTATTTTACTTGTCTGGCCTCCCTTCCTCTTTCTGTTTGTGTCTCAGTCACACAGAGAGTAATCCAGCTAGCTCTCCTCACAAACACCTCCTCCTCCTATCCATCTCACTACACTAAACAAGCTACTCACTACATTTCTTTCCAATACAGAACAAAATAAAGGCAATTAACATGATGGCAGCAATCTCTGCCTCCCAGTCCCCTGGGGGGGGGGGGGGGGGGCACAAATGCCCCATCATTGACTGCCCTTCATCAGCCGACCCCTCAAAATGCTCTGAACCACGGCCTGTCACTCTTACTATCAACTTCTGCAACATTCGCGGCCCTTCCTCCAACTTTCCCTCTGTCTAACACAACCTCTCCTCCAACAAACCTGATCTTCTTTTCCTGACTGAAACTCAGGTGTCTGAAACAACTTCCATCAGCCCCTACTCTGTATCCTCTTACTTTCTCTATCCTAGTTTCAAAGCCAAAGGCAGATGTTGTGTGTACGTACACAACAAACTCACTTGCTCTTGTGTTCCCGACTTTCACTCCTCTGAATTCTCAACTTTATGGCTCAAACTATCCTGTCACTCTCATACTAAATGTTTCTGTGCTGTTTATCTTTCCCCTAACTCTACTGACTTTCCCAAATTCTTCCTATGTTTCTGCCTGGAATCAAGCCAAATCTGTTCTTCGACTTGTCAAATACTCTTTCATCAATAATAAATGCACTGAACTATCCAACTCTAGCTCTTCCCAAGCTTTCTGGCTTCTAGTCAAAAACCTCTCCAACAATTTTTCTTCCTCATCTTTCCCTCCCCTTTTTCACTCTGATGGCACCACCGTCACTTCTTCCTTTGAGAAAGCTGAAATCTTCGCCCAAACTTTCGCTAAAAACTCCACCTTGAATGATTCCGGTGCTATTCCTCCCTCTCCATCCCCCTCTCTCCTATTTATGTCTAATATCCTAATATCTTCTAAAGATGTACTTTCTACCCTCTCTCGGATTAATACTAAGAAGGCGTACGGACCAGATGGTGTTCCACCTATTGTACTAAAAAACTGTGCCTCCGTGCTGACTCCCTGCCTAGGCAAACTTTTCCGTCTCTGTCTCTCCTCTAACGTCTTCCTTCCTTGCTGGAAGTTTGCTCTCATTCAACCTGACCCAAAGAAGGGTGACCGCTCTCAACCCTCCAACTATCATCCAATTGCTCTCATTTCTTGCATCTCCACCAAAGTTTTTGAAACTCACCAGTATGGCTTCCTTAGGGGTTGCTCTACTGGTGATCTTCTTCCATATCTTACTAACTTTTAGTCATCCTCCTTTCGGGACTACGGTGAGACATTTTCTATTGCACCTGACATATCGAAGGCATTCGATAGAGTCTGACACAAATATCTAATTTCTAAACTACCCTCCTTCGGTTTCTATCCCTTCATCTGTGCCTTTATCTCTAATTTCCTTTCTGGCTGTTCCATAGTTGCGGTTGTGGACGGCCATTGTTCACTTCCTCAACCTATCAACTCCAGTGTTCCTCAGGGTTCTGTCCTATCTCCAGTTCTCTTTCTAATATTCATTAATGATCTTATCAACTGTACCTCCAGTCCTATCTATTCATATGCTGATGACTCTACCTTACACTATTCAACTTGTTTTTCAGAACACCCCAGCAAGCAATCCCTCAAACTAACACCTGATATGGCCATAAGACACTTAACTTCTGATCTATCAACCATTTCCAACTGGGGCAGAGAAAATCTTGTTACTTTCAATGCTTCCAAAACCCAATTTCCCCATTCCTCTACCCGTCAAGAACTCCCACAGGACTATCCCTTATACTTCAACAATACAAAAATCAACCCTTCATCTTCACTCAATATTCTTGGTGTCTCTTTTTCTTCTGATCTCTCTTGGAAAGACCATAATATTACTACTCTTGCTAAAAACAGCTTCCCAGAAGCTGAGTGTGCTCAACCGCCTCCGGTGGTTCTCTACCCCTGCACAGCTTCTTTCTCTGTATAGGGGCACAGTTCGGCCATGTATTGAGTAATGTTCGCATGTGTGGGAAGGATCCTCTCACACAGCACTTCTAGACAAAGTAGAAAAGAAAGCCTTTTGTCTCATTAACTCACGTCCACTCACCGATCCTCTGAATCTCTATCTCTTCGCCGCAGTGTTGCATATCTTTCACTATTTTACCGCAATTACAATCATTAGTGTTCCTCTGAGCTCTCTCAGTATATAGCACCTCCTCTACGTAGAGCATGTAGCACCCGTCTTGCAACACAATCCCATCCCTACTCTGTGCAACTCTCCAACTCAAGAGTGAAACGATATTTCCAATCTTTCTTCTATTCAACAGCTGAACTCTGGAACTCTCTCTCTGAATTCATCTTTCCCTCCTCCTATGATTTAAAATGCTTCAAACTCCGTGTGTCCAGGCATTTTGCCTCGTACATTCCTTGATGTTGGCCCTGTCACTCTTTCAACTCTGGGGGAGGCACTCGTCACAGGCAGTATTGCCTTTTGTCTCCCTCATCCACATAGAAAATAAAATATAATATTGGGCAGGTACAGTCAAAATCAATAGTTTTCCAAATACCTGGATAGATTGGACTACGCATTATGTCTGTGTTCTTACTATAATTAGACGATGTTATTCAGGTTAGGAAGGGTATATGGAAGTCAGAAGGCTAATGGAGATAGTCTTGACCCCTATAATTCCCACAGATCCTTCCTAAACTGTATACAATCGTCTAATGATAGCCAGAATGAACACGTCATGATCCTCAAGGAAGTAACTGATTGAATTATTGCTGCATGACATATTAAATGACTTGCTTACTTAAGGGGGGTCACCGGCTCTCTGTTTTATCTTTCTCTCCTTTTCTCTCTTTCCCTGGCTTGTATCCATTCGGCCCCATTCAGCCAACTGTTTTAAGGCGTTTATTCTCATTAGGTGTTGAATTATTCCTGGCGAGCGATAGCGAGCCAGCATTGTATGGAGAAATCCGGCTTCGCCGGAGAAATTTTTATATCGAAAAATGTACAAATTTAGCTTGCTGTCAAAACAAAAATATATATAAGCTGGCTCGCTACCGCTCGCCAGGAAAATATTGACACCTGGATGGGGGTAAACGTCTTAAACCAATAGGCTGAATGGGGCCGAATGGATACAAGCCAAAGAGAGAGGGAGAGAAAGAGAAAACAAGCGAGGTGGGCTCCCCTAATCCACTTACTCAGTCCTTGATTGAATGACTTGCTGGTTGCTTTACCCAATGAATGAGTAATTAATGGAGTCACTGTGATATATTGGTTTAACCCTTTCTGTACCCGGTGACGTATTTCTTTTTTTATATTCTAGCTATATTTAAACGATTTTGTGCAGCTTAAGAAGGATCTGTGGTAGTAAAAAGGGGTTAATTGAGATAGTTCGAAGCCTGTTAATTGAGATAGTTCGAAGCCTGTTAATTGAGATAGTTCGAAGCCTGTTAATTGGGATAGTTCGAAGCCTGTTAATTGAGATAGTGCGAAGCCTGTTAATTGAGATAGTTCGAAGCCTGTTAATTGAGATAGTTCGAAGCCTGTTAATTGAGATAGTTAGAAGCCTGTTAATTGAGATAGTTCGAAGCCTGTTAATTGAGATAGTTCGAAGCCTGTTAATTGAGATAGTTCGAAGCCTGTTAATTGAGATAGTTCGAAGCCTGCTAATTGAGATAGTTCGAAGCCTGTTTATTCTAGCTATATTTTAGTTTTCATTAAGGGGAGATCTCCACTTGAGGGATTTTTTTCTTGACCCCTTTCTCCCTCATGTTTAGCCCCATTGCTTTTGATATTATAAAACGTTTGCCCCATTAGTTTAGCGATTTTAAGAACTTTCACCCCATATTAAGACCTTTCGTGCAATTCAGGTGTCGATTTTATCCTGGCGAGCGATAGCGAGCCTGTAATTTAAGAGGAACCGGCCTTCGGCCGGGACATTTTTCTACCGAAAAATGTACAAATTTATCTTGAAAGGGACTCAAGGGGGTGTAATTTTAAGCTTGATGGAGGTCTAGGGAACAAACTAAATACCTCCCCTTAATTTCACCACACCACCAAACACCTTCAATGAAATTGATGAAAACATATAGGCCTAGTTATATTTAAACATATAGGCCTAGTTATATTTAAACATATAGGCCTAGTTATATTTAAACATATAGGCCTAGTTATATTTAAACATATAGGCCTAGTTTATATTTAAACATATAGGCCTAGTTATATTTAAACATATAGGCCTAGTTATATTTAAACATATAGGCCTAGTTATATTTAAACATATAGGCCTAGTTATATTTAACATATAGGCCTAGTTATATTTAAACATATAGGCCTAGTTATATTTAAACATATAGGCCTAGTTATATTTAAACATATAGGCCTAGTTATATTTAAACATATAGGCCTAGTTATATTTAAACATATAGGCCTAGTTATATTTAAACATATAGGCCTAGTTATATTTAAACATATAGGCCTAGTTATATTTAAACATATAGGCCTAGTTATATTTAAACATATAGGCCTAGTTATATTTAAACATATAGGCCTAGTTATATTTAAACATATAGGCCTAGTTATATTTAAACATATAGGCCTAGTTATATTTAAACATATAGGCCTAGTTATATTTAAAACATATAGGCCTAGTTATATTTAAAACATATAGGCCTAGTTATATTTAAACGATCTTGTGCAGCTTAAGAAGGATCTGTGGTAGTAAAAAGGGGTTAATTGAGATAGTTCTAAACCTGTTAATTTGCTATGGAGGCCCATCTTAAAATGAATACAATCGTCTAACTGCAGCCAACATAAAATGAAGAGGATGGCACTGGTACTGAAAGGGTTAAGGTGGCGAGAAATTGGCTCGTTCCCTTCTTAATTACTTAGCTATTACAATGTGTTCATAGCCAAATTTGTTGTTAATTACGATAACCTGGCAATAGTGATCGAGACATGAGCCGGGAAGGGAGTCAACTATCCGCCAAGTTTAAATAAATCCAGTATGGCTGATTGAAGTACTTGCTGGCTTACTAAAGGATTGACTGACTTACTGACTGATAGTATGAATGACTGTATGACTGATTGACTATTTAACTGACTGGCTAACTGACTGACTGACGAACTGATTGGCTGTCTAACTGATTGACTGACGAACTGACTGGCTGTCTAACTCACTGAATGACTTACTAACAGACTAAACTGACTGATTTACTGACTAATCTGACTGATTGACTAAACTGACTGACTGACTGACTAGACTGACCGACTGACTGACTGACTGACTAGACTGACCGACTGACTGACTAAACTGACTGACTTCACTCTCTCGTTTTTATCCTCTTTAGCCTCTTCAACCCTCTTCTCTTTGTCTTCTTCTTCCTCCTCCTCCTCCTTCTCCTCTGTTACCTCTCCTTCCTCCTCCTCCTCTTCTCCCTACTCCTCTCCTCCTATCCCTACTCCTCCAGCCTCTACCTCCACCCCACCCTCCTCCTCCTCTTCTCTCCCTCCTCCCTCCTCCTCCCCCTCTCCTTCCTCCTCCTCCTCTCCTTCCTCCTCCTCCAGTTTGTCCTCCTCCACTTCCCTCTTTCTGTGCCTTCTCCTTCTCCTTAACTCCCTCCTCTCCCCCTCTTCCCTCTTCCTACTTCTCCTCTCTTCGTTGCTCAAGTATTATCAAGTGTTGTAATTTCCCTCTTGGCATTATGCTCTCTCTCTCTCTCTCTCTCTCTCTCTCTCTCTCTCTCTCTCTCTGCTATCCTTTCATTCCACTTCCTCTTACTCTTAAGGTTGCTATCTCTACTAGATTAAGCCCTGGCTATCTCGCAGGGGTCGTAAGATCTGTGTGGCCAGTATATATATGTAAATCTATGTAATAACAACCGTGCCCCGTGAGGTGTAACCATGGTAACCAGGGAGGATGGCGTCGTCTGGTTTGTTTACATCGCGGGGGTCGTGCACTTCCGGGGCCAAATAATGCTAACCCCCCCCCCCCCCCCCCAGAAAGTGAAGATACGAGGGAGTGCCGACATAGTATAAAGGGCCTGTCACACTGCCGTCCCGACCCTTCCAGACTTTGATATGACCGTGTGTTTCACAAAGTTTGGTAGCAACCCTCTCAGCTCGATGACGTATTTTTCATCCTATTCTGTTTACCATTAGATGATTTTCTTTAGCCAGGTCCCCCACATTTGGTTTCTACCCAAAAATCCGTAGAATCGGCCAAGGACGGCGCAAGGACGTGTTGAAAAAGTCGTCCGTGTGACAGAGGCTTAAGGGGGTATCACACTGGGCCAATGTTCGCCCTTCTACCGCAAAAAACAAAACGGAGCTACCGCCCTTCTCCGACACAAATATCGCCGTTTGACGGAGCTAGGATGCAGCCCGCACTGGGTGGGAAGCAACGCCTTTTGACGGAGGTAAATTGTCGGCCTCAATACGGCTTGCATTTATTCTCAATGATATCTCAAGTATATGACGTTGAAATATATATTTTGCTACAAAATTGTGTGTTTTGATGGTGAGAAGGGCTGCGGATAAACTTAAACTAGGTGAATTAATGCTAAAATACCTACACCATATACAGCTAAATAACCACTGTTAATTCCTACGCCACGGCGATAGGTATCAATCGAAAACATTCTAAAACCTCCGAAAAGTTCAAAATATTTCCTCATTTATGCTCCAAATATAAACAATAATGACGCAAACGTGTAGATTGAATCGTATTGCAATATAATTGTCGGTATAAATCCATATTACTCTACATTATAGGTGAAACAGCACAATACAACGATCGCTTAGTGCCGCGGTAACGACAGGGACGCCGTCAGGCTGTATATATTGCGAAAGAAAATCGTCTAATGGTAACCAGATTATGATGAATATTACATAATGGTGGTGAAAGGGTTAACGGCTCTGCGAAGGGGAATAAAGCGATTAATCCTTTAACCCTTTCAAGATCCGATTACGTATTTCCTTTCTGTTTTCTGGATAATATTGGTCGATTTTATGCAGATTAGGAAGGGTATGTGAAAGTCAGAGGGTTAATTGAGATAGTCTTTGTCCTTATAATTCCCACAGATCCTTCGTATGCTGTGTAAAAATCGTCTAATGATAGCCAGAATAAACTGACAAACTGGGTCGTGATCTTGAAAGGGTAACAGTATAGCACCATTGATGTCACTGCTACCCATGACATCAGTACAGCTCGTCGTGACGTCAGACAACTCCTATAACGTCACCAGCGACTCTCCTCTCTTACTGACATCATAGTGACCTTCATGTACACACACACACGCGCGCACGCACGCACGCACGCACACACATTATGCTCCCAGGTAAACTTATAACCTCCAGGTTAACAGTAGACTATTTTAATTAGCCTAGGAAGGGCCTCTAGGAGTCCAAGGGACTGGAGTTCTCGCAAAGAGGCTCCAGTCCTGACGTTATTCTCGACTCACAGTGTGCTGGCTTAATAATCCAATAGGGTTGATAGCCTCTGAAGTCCTGTTTTAACTAACTATCTAGGAGTCAGATGGGTTAAACCACCTCAATTAAGCTTTTAACTTTCACAACTCCCTCGTAGACTCTGTAAAATCGCCTGGCGGCCACTTAAAGACTAAATGAGAGGAAACGTCCGTGAAGAAAATATGATAATTGCCCATTTGCGAGCTTCGGCTATAAGGAAGTTGGAACCGTAAACATCGCTATTAAACAGAAATGCAATAATGTAGGTTTTTGAAGGATAGAAAGTATGATGAATTTGGTGTTATGTATTTATAGATGTACTACGACCGTATTTGATCTGGCAATTCTGCTTTATATCGATGTTTACAGCTCCAACTTCCTTTTACTGTAGCTTGATACTCGCAAGTGGTCAATTGGGCCCCCTAGTGTGTGTTTCAATCCAGCTGGCGGTAAATTGATATGACCTGTTTTCATTATTCAGCTATTACGTAGATTTCATAGCCAAATATGTTGTTAATTTTGCCAAGTTGGGATCACTAGGACGCAGAGACATAGCAGTTACACATTTGTCCATGAAGTATCGATAAATCAGCTGCTAAGGGATTCAATTTACCGTCAGCTGGGAAGAAACAGAGTATAGTGTTTGGTATCCCGCCGGTTGCTTTGGAGTTGGGAAGACTAGAACAGTCCTGCGAATAACATACTGTACTGTACTGTAGATCCTGGCTTGATAACGGGAGGTGGACAGAGAGAGAAAGAGAGAAAGATTGAAGGAGTGAGTAAATTAGATAGATTGATAAATAGATCGAGAGAGAGAGAGAGAGAGAGAGATTGGAGGAGTGAGTAAATTAGATAGATAGATTAATAGAGAGAGAGAGAGAGACTGTGCATGACGAAGGCACGCACACACAAAGCATTAGATAAAGCAGCTCCAGACTTTGATAACGGAATATAGATAGTGAGAGAGAGAGAGAGAGATTGAATGAGTGAGTTAGTGAATTAGATAGATAGATAGATAAATAGATAAATAGAGTTTAATAGAGAGAGAGAGAGAGAGAGAGAGAGAGAGAGAGAGAGAGAGAGAGAAATAGAGGAGGGGGTAGAGATAGAGTTAGATAAGAGCACTGTAGACTATAAGCATGACGAACACATACACACACACAGTCTCTCTCTCTCTCTCTCTCTCTCTCTCTCTCTCTCTCTCTCTCTCTCTCTCTCTCTCACACACACACACACACACACACACACACACACACACACACACATACACACACTAAGACAGACAGACTTTTATTTTCCCAAGGTTTCGGACCAATTTTACGCTCACCACCCCAAAATTGTATAGTGAGCGAAGCGAGCAAAGAAAACTGAGAAAACTAGATATATTTGTTATTCGGTAGGAACATTTTATTTATATTTATTTTATTTATTTTGTTCCTGGAATGTTACTTTGTGTCCTAAGATCGCTCTCTCTCTCTCTCTCTCTCTCTCCCTCCCCAAATTACCTTAATAAGCCAACATAGACACACACACAGTCCTGCAGATAACACAGCAGCTCTTGGCCTGATAACAGTAGCTAGCCGGTCGATAACATGGGGGGGGAGAGGGGGGGGGGGAGGCGAGAGGGGGTAGTGCGGTGTGTGAGTGAGTGAGTGAGTGAGTGAGTGAGTGAGTTAGATAGAGAGAGAGCGAGAGCGAGAGAGAGGGTAATAACTGTACATAAGTCTGTGTCAACAAGTACAATATACAAGCTACCTGAGGCTGGCTACCGATAACAGATATCACGTGACAGATAAAGCCAGTATCATACGAGCGCTTTTTTCCTCAACATTTATCCTCAACATTAAATTTATCCTCAACATTTTTCCTTGACTTTTATCCTCAACGTTGATTGTATCGTCAAAAAATGTCCTTGTTTTATATTCCGTGCATTAATCCTAAACATTAAATTTATCCGCAACATTTGTCCTTAACTTTTATCCTCAGCATAAGAACACCCTGAACATTTATCCTCAACAAACCTGGGAAGCCGCTAAACCCTGTTCCAAAGAGGTAGGCTAGAAATCGTGAACCCTAACTTGTGTAACTCAAAAAGGGCTAGAGCAAATGGGGTGTCATTTTCCACCCCTATTCCCTGGCTGACCCTTTAAAAAGAAAAAGAAACGGGGCTTGAGCAAATGGGCTGTAAAATTCCACACCTACACCCTGGCAGACCCTTCCCAATGGTGGAAATTTTTAGCTTGATTACTCTAGTCGTTTGTGAGATATTGAGGATAATGTTCAAGAGTGTTGGCATACTTATTTGTATCATATTTTCGTATATACCAATCATTGTTTTCGTAATTAACCCCTTGAAGATATCCTGAGTATCTTTAGATGAATTTATATGGCTTGGGAAGGATCTGTGGGATTGAAAATGGTAAAACACTATCTCAATTCACCCTCTTACTTCCACATACCCTTCCTAATCTCAATAAAATCGTCTAGTGGTAGCCAGAAAACAAACACAAAAAGGGTTAGCGCCATATTTCGCTACACTACCTCCCCCCCCCCAAAAAAAAAAATGAGGAAAAAGAAGAAAAATAAAACAAAAATAGGAAAAGTGAGGATTGGGCCTGGGTAAATAGATAGATAGATAGAATAGATCTTCCTCATACCCAAGTCATCAAGAAGAGGCCATGACAATTTACCGTCAGCTGGCATAGTGAGGGGGGGGGGGGTTCCAGGTTTGTTTTGGGGCGACTGTGCAGGGAGGTGGGACAGAAGAGTGGTGGTAGAGACGAGAAAATCAATACCTACTCTCAGCTGTTTCGGGTGGTGTGTGGTACTGCGGTGGTAGCTGGTTCTCTCACGCTCACTCACTCACTCTCTCTTTCTCACTCTCACTCACTCACACTCATTTTCATTCTCTCTCTCTCACCCACTCACTCTCTCTCACTCTTTCTCACGCTCACACAGTCTCTCTCTCTCTCACTCACTCGCTCTCTCACACTTTCTCACTCTCTCTCTCTCTCTCTCTCTCTCTTCCACACACCCACACTATCATAAATGTACTGCTCATAAGATATACTCACCCTCTCACCCTATTATGTACTATGATCACCCTGAAGCCCCGCCAACACACCCTAACACCCCCCTCACCCTACAGCACCATACCCTATCTTCTTCCTCTTCACCCTACAGCACCATACCCTATCTTCTTCCCTCTCTTCACCCTACAACACCATACCCTATCTTCTTCCCTCTCTTCACCCTACAGCACCATACCCTATCTTCTTCCCTCTCTTCACCCTACATCACCATACCCTATCTTCTTCCCTCTCTTCACCCTACAGCACCATACCCTATCTCCTTCCCTCTCTTCACCCTACAGCACCATACCCTATCTCCTTCCCTCTCTTCACCCTACAACACCATACCCTATCTTCTTCCCTCTTTTCACCCTACAGCACCATACCCTATCTTTTTCCCTCTTTACCCTACAGCACCTTACCCTATCTTCTTCCCTCTCTTCACCCTACAACACCATACCCTATCTTCTTCCCTCTCTTCACCCTACAACACCATACCCTATCTTCTTCCCTCTCTTCACCCTACAACACCTTACCCTATCTTCTTCCCTCTCTTCACCCTACAGCACCATACCCTATCTTCTTCCCTCTCTACACCCTACAACACCTTACCCTATCTTCTTCCCTCTCTTCACCCTACAACACCTTACCCTATCTTCTTCCCTCTCTTCACCCTACAACACCATACCCTATCTTCTTCCCTTTCTTCACCCTACAGCACCATACCATATCTTCTTCTCTCTCTTCACCCTACAACACCATACCCTATCTTCTTCTCTCTCTTCACCCTACAACACCATACCCTATCTTCTTCCCTCTCTTCACCCTACAACACCATACCCTATCTTCTGCCCTCTCTTCACCCTACAGCACCATACCCTATCTTCTTCCCTCTCTTCACCCTACATCACCATACCCTATCTTCTTCCCTCTCTTCACCCTACAGCACCATACCCTATCTTCTTCCCTCTCTTCACCCTACAACACCATACCCTATCTTCTTCCCTCTCTTCACCCTACAGCACCATACCCTATCTTCTTCCCTCTTCACCCTACAACACCATACCCTATCTTCTTCCCTCTCTTCACCCTACAACACCATACCCTATCTTCTTCCCTCTCTTCACCCTACAGCACCATACCCTATCTTCTTCCCTCTTCACCCTACAACACCATACCCTATCTTCTTCCCTCTCTTCACCCTACAACACCATACCCTATCTTCTTCCCTCTCTTCACCCTACAACACCATACCCTATCTTCTTCCCTCTCTTCACCCTACAGCACCATACCCTATCTTCTTCCCTCTCTTCACCCTACAGCACCATACCCTATCTTCTTCCCTCTCTTCACCCTACAGCACCATACCCTATCTTCTTCCCTCTCTTCACCCTACAGCACCATACCCTATCTTCTTCCCTCTCTTCACCCTACAGCACCATACCCTATCTTCTTCCCTCTCTTCACCCTACAGCACCATACCCTATCTTCTTCCTCTTCACCCTACAGCACCATACCCTATCTTCTTCCCTCTCTTCACCCTACAGCACCATACCCTATCTTCTTCCCTCTCTTCACCCTACAGCACCATACCCTATCTTCTTCCCTCTCTTCACCCTACAGCACCATACCCTATCTTCTTCCCTCTCTTCACCCTACAGCACCATACCCTATCTTCTTCCTCTTCACCCTACAGCACCATACCCTATCTTCTTCCCTCTCTTCACCCTACAGCACCATACCCTATCTTCTTCCTCTTCACCCTACAGCACCATACCCTATCTTCTTCCCTCTCTTCACCCTACAGCACCATACCCTATCTTCTTCCCTCTCTTCACCCTACAGCACCATACCCTATCTTCTTCCCTCTCTTCACCCTACAGCACCATACCCTATCTTCTTCCCTCTCTTCACCCTACAGCACCATACCCTATCTTCTTCCCTCTCTTCACCCTACAACACCATACCCTATCTTCTTCCCTCTCTTCACCCTACAGCACCATACCCTATCTTCTTCCTCTTCACCCTACAGCACCATACCCTATCTTCTTCCCTCTCTTCACCCTACAGCACCATACCCTATCTTCTTCCCTCTCTTCACCCTACAGCACCATACCCTATCTTCTTCCTCTTCACCCTACAATACCAGTCCATATACTTGATACACTGACCACACTGACCTTACGATCCAACCGTTGTGGTCAGGAATTGATTCTAGTAGAGATGGCAGAACCTCAAATAAAGGAAAGTGGCAGACAAGGATAGCACAGAGAGAAAGAGAGAGAGAGAGATGTTTGAGTTTGTAAGGTTTTCAGTGCTCTTGTTTGGTACTGTTTCACGAGTACAACTTTAGATTAAAACCCACGAGTGTCCCTAACTAATTTACTAGCTTCATGATAAGATATAGAGGTCTGGACTACATGATTTTTTTGTTAAGAGGGGTCATTCTACATATTCCCTGACGTTAGTAGAAAATTATAAGTCTAATCATTGATAGTTGGTCAATAGATTACTTGGTGAACGCCGGCTTGGTGACAGTGGGGCTATCTTGTCACCAGGCAAGAGTGTGATCATGATGGTGTGGTGTATGTGTGTGTGTGTGTGGGGAGGGGGGGGGGGGGGGGTACTGAACTCAAGTGCTCTCTCTCTCTCTATCTATCTATCTATCATATATTATATAAATATATATATATATATACCAGTATATATATATATATATACCGGTATATACAGTATACTGTATATATATATAGTATATATTATATATATATATATATATATATATATATATACTGTATATATATAATATATATATATATATATATAATGCAGTATATATACAGTATGCTATATATATATTTATTTATTTATTTATATATATTCAGAGAGAGGGAGAGACAGAGATTGATAGATATAATGTATATGAATATAAACTTGTCTGCCCACATCCACTGTGTGAGGCAGTAAATACATGTTATTCACAATAAAAATAAAAATCTACAGATCCAATATTTTAAAACAATAGAAAAAGACAAGAACAAACTGCTTTCAAAGTTCACTTGAAAACTTACAATGAAACTTATATGCCTCTAAACAAGCTATTCTGAGAAGCCACTGTCCAGGCGCCATCAGAGAAAATGTACTGTACTATCACCAATTGACAATATACAAAGGGGAGGTAACCCATCATCCTCCAAGGGACCGCTGACTATAGTCCGTTCATTCTAGGTTGGGTAGAAATCGTAACCTTTAACCTCTGTAACTAAAAAAGGGCTATAGCAAATGAGCTGTCAATTAATACAAATATTCCCTAGCCAAGTCTTCCTATGTGGTAGAAATATTAGCTTGATTACTCTAGTCCTTTTTGAGTTATGAGAGGTTAGATGTTACGATTTTTGCCCAACCTAGAATGAACGGACTATACCACAGCATCAGGACAAGAACCTTTCAGCTGCTCCATGCCGGGGTTTGCTAATGACCTTGCTGACCTCAACGCACCGGTTGCTGCCGCCAGCTAAACTGCTAAGACTACTTCGTCTCAAACAACCGTTGACAGTCTAGAAACCCCTACTTCCAAAGCTATTTCTAGAACCCTGCATGAGAACATCAGGCTATTAGGGCCCCTGGGAGTTAGACATCCCATCATCACAACCTGTGTTTCCAGTAATGCTACAGATTTAGTGTGCCTTCAAAGGTGTACTGCCAAACAAGGGCTGCACATTTAGTGAGCCTCATCTGTACACTGGAGTGATCATCAGCACCTTAGTCAGACGACGAGTACAGTGAGATAGACTACGACATCGAAGGCATATTGGACGAGACACCTGAGCCCTGCACCATCCATGCCACCTTCTACAGCTAGCTAGACTGGAGTAGTAACGCCACCATTTTTACCAGAGGCACCGCAGTCCCTCGAGCCATCGCCTCCTTCACTGTGGAGTCTACAGAGCTACCCGGTACCTGGGCACCATCTCCCATGACCTTTGGTGGGATTGTTCCCCCTACTCGACGGAGTCCATTTTCTGTCCTTCTATTGACAGTAAATACTTGACCAGT
Organism: Paralithodes platypus; assembly: GCA_032716605.1. NCBI lineage: Eukaryota > Metazoa > Arthropoda > Malacostraca > Decapoda > Lithodidae > Paralithodes > Paralithodes platypus. The sequence goes on from CM064505.1 coordinate 45,533,323, forward strand.
GTAATCTCTGAACCCCTTGCATGACACCTGATTTAGAGATCTCTTGATCAGAGTTAGAGGAAAGAGTAACACTGTCAACAGCTGGTTACCCACAATGAAACTCTTATGAACAGAGCTAATGGGAAGAGTAAATAAAGCATATCATAAGCTGTCAAGAAAGCCTACAATGAAACCTTTAATAAACACCTTAGATCAGAACTATAATTTTTTTTATGTTTTCTAGCTATTATTAGACGATTGTATTCATATTAGGAAGGGTGTATGGCAGTCAACTGAGATAGTCTTTACTCTTATAATTCCCACAGATCCTTCCTAAATTATATATAATCGTCTAAAAATATAATAAACAAATAATCCAAGGAACAAATCTAGAGAAAAGAGTTGAAATATGTTAATCTGGTTGCGTAAAAACAAAAATCTATGGAACAAATCTAGAGGAAAGAGTCTAAATAAGTTAATCTGGTTGCCTAGCGGGTTTATCACTATCAGGAGCTATAACACTGTCTAGGCTGAAGTGATTGATGGCCAGATAACAAGATAACAAGATAATTATACGAGGAGGGAGTGATAACTGATAACGAGATTAGTACAATGGTTGGGTAAGAGGTATGTACTGTTAGTCAGGTAAATGATAACGAGATAGTACAATGGTTGGGTAAGAGGTATGTACTGTTAGTCAGGTAAATGATAAGGAGATAGTACAATGGTTGGGTAAGAGGTATGTACTGTTAGTCAGGTAAATGATAACGAGATAGTACAATGGTTGGGTAAGAGGTATGTACTGTTAGTCAGGTAAATGATAACGAGATAGTACAATGGTTGGGTAAGAAGTATGTACTGTTAGTCAGGTAAATGATAACGAGATAGTACAATGTTTGGGTAAGAGGTATGTACTGTTAGTCAGGTAAATGATAACGAGATAGTACAATGGTTGGGTAAGAGGTATGTACTGTTAGTCAGGTAAATGATAACGAGATAGTACAATGGTTGGGTAAGAGATATGTACTGTTAGTCAGGTAAATGATAACGAGATAGTACACATACATATCTAGGATGGTACAATGGTTGGGTAAGAGGTATCTACTGTTAGTCAGGTAAATGATAACGAGATAGTACAATGGTTGGTTAAGAGGTATGTACTGTTAGTCATGTCTGATAACGAGATAGTACACAGATATCTACTAACGAGATAGTACAATGGTTGGTTAAGAGGTATGTACTGTTAGTCATATGTCTGATAACGAGATAGTACACAGATATCTACTAACGAGATAGTACAATGGTTGGGTAAGAGGTATGTACTGTTAGTCATATGTCTGATAACGAGATAGTACACAGATATCTACTAACGAGATAGTACAATGGTTGGGTAAGAGGTATGTACTGTTAGTCAGGTAAATTATAACACGATAGTACACTAGTATGGTAATAGGTATGTACAGTTAGATATCTACTAACAGGATAGTATGATGGTTTGGGTAAGAGGTATGTATGTACGTACCATACATACATACATACACACACCCCTCATTTTCAAAACACACTTTCTATGCACACACACACACACACACACACACACACACACACTTTACTCCCCCACACCACAGCGTACCATTAGCGCTACACCACGTACAATTTGGTCCCTCCAGCTCGTGCCGTATGAGTGTACTGTATTGCACTGAGGCACGCGAGGTCACCACAACATTATGACCTCGTTGTTGCTCTGACCTCACACCAGTATTAGGACGGGGAGGGGAGGGGGGTATACTAGTACAGGGGAGAGGTATATTATGATAGGGAGGGCGTATAATAGTACAGGGAGTAGGTATATTATGCCAGGGAGGGGGTATAATATGACAGGGAGGGTATATATATATATACAGTATAATGGGGGGGGGGGGGCCGAGGTCAGGTGAAATACTAAAACTCGGTATATATTTGATTATGTGAAGAGAAGTGGGTCAACTTTCACCTTCATCCAAACTTATATATATATACTGTATAAACAGTATATATATACTGTATAAACAGTATATATATATATATATATTCTCCTTGTCTACTATGTATACTTTTCCTTTATATATATTTTTGGTTCCCTCCGTACATTTTAATTCTGCGAGTACCTTAATTACGAGAAGTCCTAGGTCCTGTCCGCATATGATTGGGATATTTAATTGTAATATACTAGAGGTAAAAATTGAATACCTGCAATGTTTAAAGTAAAATTTATTGCATTTTCAACTTGAAATTAAAAGTACAATAATACAAAACCAACCCTTTACCATTAATTACTAGGGAATAGGGGCCTGGATCAATTGACGAAAACAATACATTTCGTTTGATCTTTATTTGACGCCCTGAAACGGATTTAATTTGATGTAGTTTTATTGGAAGCGTATTTTTGTGTGGCCTGCATCCGGGTATACAGGAGCCTTTAACCCCTTCTGTACGGTGACGCTAATAAGTCATGTCTCAGCTGTCCTTACGTTTGGCTTTCTCTGTGCTGTAATAATGTCTGCCAGATGTTGAATAGGGTGGGTAAGTGTAGGAATAGGTTTGTCTTTCCTCCTCGAAATGAATACATTAATACATTAGATACTGCTGATACCAATTATTGATCAAACTATACTTGGTGCCGAGACATCACTCATTAGGCCGATTGTACCACCGACGCCCTAGTCATTTATGCTAGCTATATTCAGACGATTATGCTAGCTATATTCAGACGATTATGCTAGCTATATTCAGACGATTATGCTAGCTATATTCAGACGATTATGCTAGCTATATTCAGACGATTATGCTAGCTATATTCAGACGATTATGCTAGCTATATTCAGACGATTATGCTAGCTATATTCAGACGATTATGCTAGCTATATTCAGACGATTATGCTAGCTATATTCAGACGATTATGCTAGCTATATTCAGACGATTATGCTAGCTATATTCAGACGATTATGCTAGCTATATTCAGACGATTATGCTAGCTATATTCAGACGACTATGCTAGCTATATTCAGACGACTATGCTAGCTATATTCAGACGACTATGCTAGCTATATTCAGACGATTATGCTAGCTATATTCAGACGATTATGCTAGCTATATTCAGACGATTATGCTAGCTATATTCAGACGATTATGCTAGCTATATTCAGACGATTATGCTAGCTATATTCAGACGACTATGCTAGCTATATTCAGACGACTATGCTAGCTATATTCAGACGACTATGCTAGCTATATTCAGACGACTATACTAGCTATATTCAGACACTTTGTGGAGTTTTAGAAGGATCTGTGGTAATAAGAAGGATTAAATGAGATAGTTCGAAGCCTGTTTATTGCTGGAGGCCCTTTTTAAGGGGAGTTATTTAGTTTGTTCCCTAGACCTCCAGCAGGCTTAAAATGACACCCCCTTGAGTCCCTTTCAAGATTAATTTGTACATTTTTCGGTAGAAAAATTTCCCGGCCGAAGGCCGTTTCCTCTTAAGTTACAGGCTCGCTATCGCTCGCCAGGATAAAATCGACACCTGAATGGCACAAAAGGTCTTAAAATGGGGTGAAAGTTCTTAAAATCGCCAAACTAACGGGACGAACGTTTTATAATATCAAAAGCAATGGGGCTAAACATGAGGGAGAAAGGGGTCAAGAAAAAAAATCCCTCTAGTGGAGATCTCCCCTTAACCTGAATAAGATGGTCTAACAGTAGCCAGAATAAAGTTAAAAGGACGGCCCCGCTACTGTAAGGGTTAACCTGGCCATTACCGGTGACATCCTTATATATATATCTATCTATCTTCTGGCAACCAGTACACGATTGTATTCAGCTTAGGAAGGACGTCTAGCAATAATAAGGCTTCCAACTATCTCAACCAACCTTTTTGACTACCACAGATCCTTTTTAAGGGCAGGTATTTAGTTTGTTCCTTAGACCTCCATCAAGCTTAAAATTACACCCCCTTGAGTCCCTTTCAAGATAAATTTTTACATTTTTTGGTAGAAAATGTCCCGGCCGAAGGCCGGTTCTTCTTAAATTAAAGGCTCGCTATCGCTCGCCAGGATAAAATCGACACCTGAATGGCACGAAAGGTCTTAATATGGGGTGAAAGTTCTTAAAATCGCTAAACTAATGGGGCAAACGTTTTATAATATAAAAAGCAATGGGGCTAAACATGAGGGAGAAAGGGATCCAGCAAACAATCCCTCAAGTGGAAATCTCCCCTTAAGTTGTCTCATATCGTGTAAAAATAGCTAGAATATAAATGTAACTCACGTCGCTGGTACTGAAAGGGTTAATGTAACTCACGTCGCTGGTACTGAAAGGGTTAATGTAACTCACGTCGCTGGTACTGAAAGGGTTAATAAGGGGGAGGTGGTGGTTTTTATAGGGTTCCCCTTCTCCCTTATGTTTAGCCTTATTAGTTTTCATATTTTTAGAAGTTCGTTCCATCAGTTTGCACATATTAAGACCTTTCGCGCCCCATTTCTTTGTCAATATTTAGACCTGTCGTGCCTTTTAGTTGTCGAGTTTTAGCGATAGCGAGCCTGTAATTTTAGGAGAATCCGGCCGAATGTTCTACCAAAAAATGTACAAATTTATCTTAAAGGGGGGTTTGGGGAGTATTTTCAAAGGTTTGCTGGAGGTCTAGCGAGGAAACTAACAATACGGTACATAAATGGCTAAATAATTAATAACAAAATAACACTACTCCTTAAGGGGAGGTTTTTAGTGTGTTTCTCAGACCTCCATCAAGCTTGAAATTACACCCCCTTGACTCCCTTTCAAGATAAATTTGTACATTTTTCGGTAGAAAATGTCCCGGCTGAAAGCCGGTTCCTCTTAAATTACAGGCTCGCTATCGCTCGCCAGGATAAAATCGACACCTAAATGGCACGAAAGGTCTTAAAATTGACAGAAATGGGTTGAAAGTCCTTAAAATCGTCAAAATAATGGACAAACGTCTTAAAATTTGAAAAACAATGGGGCTAAGCATGAGGGAGAAAGGGGTCCAGAAAAAAATCCCTCAAGTGGATATCTCCCCTTAATGGTTTTGTTGTAATGGTGTGTTTGTAGAAATAGGAATACTTATGATATGAAGGTTTACTGTATGTGTACTTAGTCTAGTTGTACTTACTCTAGTTGTATTGCGGGAGTGAGCATGCTCATTATTTCCCGCCTCCTATATGTGTAGGTGTTATATGTATCGTTGGAATGGCTGTGGATGTGTGTGTAGTCTGTATTTTTAGCCAATTGGCGACATCGGAAACGAAGGCTTAGGGTGGATCTGTATGGTACCATTCTCACTATAGACGGTACCGTCTCGCCCGAAGGCTTAGGTAGCCATCAGCTTAGGTGAACCATATGATACCCATCTCGCCTTGTACCATTTTTGCCAACCCCAGATGGGACGTCACAACGTCGTCCACTTATTCCAGGTACCTATTTACAGCTAGGTGAACTGAGGCTAACACATGAAAGGAGACAAGCCCAATTTGTCTCCGCCCGGCCGGGGATTGAACCCCCGACCCCTCGTGTGTGAGACGAGAGCTCTACTTACTAGGCTACGGGCTGTGTGTGTGTGTGTGTGTGTGTATGTGTGTGTGTGATAGAAAGAGAGTGAGAATGAACGAGAGCATGGGTTTGTATGTGTGTGTGTGTGTGTGATAGAAAGAGAGTGAGAATGAACGAGAGCGTGGGTTTGTATGTGTGTGTGTGTGTGTGTGTGTGTGTGTATGTTTGTGAGATAGCATAAGTGAGAGTGAGAGAGATGGAGGTATAGAGTTCAAATATTCGTATGTGTTTCCAGTATGTGTGAATTGAGTGTATGTGTGTGAGAGAGAGAGAGAGAGAGAGAGGGGAGGAGGGAGAGAGAGAGGGGGGGAGAGAGAGAGAGAGAGAGGGAGGGAGAGGGAGAGAGAGAGAGAGAGAGAGAGAGGGAGAGGGAGGGAGAGAGAGAGAGATGAAAGTGAGAGTGTGTGGCATAGGGGAAAAAATGAGGCAGTTTATATACTGTGTGAACTCCATACCTATTACACACACACGCACTCTCACTCTCTCTCTCTCTCTCTCTCTCTCTCTCTCTCACACACACACACTATGGCTACAAAGCTTATTCCATCACTTAGAAGACTGAGCTGTGAGGACCGGTTGAGAGCTCTTGGTCTCTTCCCGTTGGAGACACGCAGACTACGAGGTCAGCTCATTGAAGTTTTTAAAGTACTTAATGGGTTTGACAATGTGGATTATAGCGAAATGTTTAGCCTCAATATGAAGACAACACGCAGCCATGGCCGGAAACTAGAATTGAAAAGGTTCAGCACTAGTATGTGTGGACACTTTTTCACATATAAAATCTGTTCTACCTGGAACAAACTTATAATTTTTTCTCTCTCTCTCTCTCTCTCTCTCTCTCTCTCTCTCTCTCTCTCTCTCTCTCTCTCTCTCTCTCTCTCTCTCTCTCTCTCTCTCTCTCTCTCTCTCTCTCTCTCTCTCCTTATCAGCCAAAGGAAAATAATAACAATGGCAGAATACGTGTGGTGGTGATTCACTGTCAGGCTGAGTCAATGGAGTCTTGGTGGTGAAGGTGAAGTGTGGTGAGACTGATGAGGGTGATGTGTAGTGGTGGTGTATGGTGGTGAGGTGTGGTGGTGATAGTGGTGAGGGTGAAGTGTGGTGGTGATAGTGGTGAGGTGGGGTGGTAGTGTGTGATGATATATGGTGGTGTGTGGTGAATATAAAGTGTGGTGATGTTTGGTAGTAGTGGTGTGTTGGTATGTATGGTGATGTGTGATGAATATGAAGTGTGGTGATGATAGTGGTGATGTTTGGTGATGTGTGTGGTGAGGGGTGGTCGTGGTAAGGGGACATTGGATAACGTGCGGTGATGTGTGATGAATATGAAATATGGTGATGATAATGGTGATGTTTGGCAGTGGTGTGTGTTGATGTGTGATGTAGGTGAAGTGTGGTGAGGTGTGGTGGTGGTGGTGAGGTGATATTGAATGTATTGTGGTGATGTTGGGTGATGCGTAGTTAAATGTGATGGATCTATGTGGTGATGTGGCATTTGGTGAGAATATGTGGCATAGTTTGGTGTAGTCTGACGTTGTGTGGTGAAATTATACCGTTAGCACCACAATCATCATCACATCTAACACTATCATCACAATATCATGCTACTATCACCTCTACAATCATCACTATCACCACATATGTTAGCAGGGTAGTGAAATTATACCATTAACACCACTAACACCATCACATCTAACACCATCATCACAATAATATGCTACTATCACCTCTATGTCATCACTATCACCACATATCATAGCAGGGTGGTCAGAATATACCATTAACACCACTAACACCATCACATCTAACACCATCATCACAATAATATGCTACTATCACCTCTATGTCATCACTATCACCACATATCACAGCAGGGTGGTCAGAATATACCATTAACACCACTAACACCATCACATCTAACACCAACACCACAATTATAAGAGAACACTTGTAAAATAAACTAACCAAAACAGGAAAGGCAAAATATAAAGACAAGATAACTTATCAAAATCACTATGTGGAAATATTAGGCTACTTATAACTACTTATACTACTTATATACTACTTATAACTACCTGTAACTACCACTATCATCACGTATGTGATGAAATTAAACCTTTATCATCGTCATCATCATAATTAACATGTAAACAACTTGACCTCGATAACAAACTTTAACCCTTTATCTAGTTGAAGAAAACTAATAAGAAAGAAAGAGAGATATATACAACAACAACAACAACAACAACAACAACAACAACAAGAGTGTATCATCGTCAGATCAATACTGTGACTCAGGGCTTCTCGCGCTCTCTCTCTCTCTCTCTCTCACACACACACACAAACATACACTCACATATTCAGATTACACACACGACGCATACACACACACACACACACACACAGGCACACGCACACACACACATACGCTCACATATTCAGATTACACACACGACGCATACACACACACACACAGGCACACGCACACACACACACACACATATTCAGATTACGCACACGACGCATACACACACAGGCACACGCACACACAAACATACACTCACATATTCAGATTACACACACACACAGGCACACGCACACAAACACACACTCACATATTCCGATTACACACACGACGCATACAATACACACATGCGCTTAACCCCTTCTGTACCGGCAACGTATTATTCATTTGATTTCAGCTACATTTAGACAATTTTATGAAGCTTAGGAAGGACATGTGGTAGCTAAAAGGATGAATTGGGATGGTTTGTAAGCCATTTAATGGGTAGACGTCCTTCCTAAGCTGAATAATGTAGGTCTTAATGTAGGTGAAATCAAATAAAAAGTACATCGCTGGTATAGAAGGGGTTAAACAAAAAACACACACACACACGCACTCTCTCACTCACTCACTCACTCTCTCTACCTCTAATAAATCTACCCCCTCCTTTTACCTCCGCCCTCTCACGACTCTACCTCCACCGCCTCGACCTCCTTCTCGCCCTATTATCGACCTGCGTGCTCAACCTTCCTTCGACCTTCCACTTCCCCTATAATAGTGTGTGTCTGTGTGACCTTGTGTATTATAATAACCTGTGTCTGTAATATGTCGTATTTTGCAAGATTATAGAGAGAGTGAGTGAGTGAGTGCGAGAGTGAGTGTGTGTGTGTGAGTGGAACAGAGAGAGAGAGAGTGACTGAGTGAGATTGAGAGTGAGTGGGTAAGAGACAAAAAAAAAGAGTGAGCGTGAGACTGCAATAGTAAGAGATAGATAGATAGATAGAGAGAGAGAGTTTAAGAGAGTGAGTGAGAGTGAGAGTGAGTGTAAGAGAGAGAGTGAGAGTGAGTGAGTTAGTGACGGTAAACCTAAGAACACTACGTCATAACACACAGAGCCATAAACTGGTCGATAGTATAGGTGGGCGTTCATTGGGGGGGGGGGGGGGCTCGCGGGGGGGTTATTTTCCTGTTTAACTCTTTCAGTACCGGTGACGTCCTTTTGTTTTATTCCATGCTAGCTTAGTTTTGATATTATATGACCCCCCCCCCTTTTATTCCATTCTCCCCCCTCCCCCCCCCTTAGTTTGTCGATTATAAGACCTTACATCTCATGTCTTTGTAAATATGAAGACCTTTCGTGACATTCAGGTGTTGATTTATCGCAAGCCAAAACATTTCTCTACCGAAAAATGTACACATTTATCTCAAAAGGTGGGTCTTGGGGGTTTTTTTCTTTTAAGCTTGATGGAGATCTAGGGAATAAGCTAAAGAAAGCAACAATTAAAAGGAACCAAAGTTTAAAGAAAGGTGCTTGAAAATTACCTTGAATCAAAAGTATTACCTTGTATGATCTTGTCGTATTGTTTAAGAACGGCAAGGTTGATGGCCTTCGAAATCTGAGAAAACAATCGTCAAATATTAGCCAGAGGAATGTGAAAGCTGATCAATATATGGGCGTAGATGTGGGGCTTGTGTGAGAGTTTTGGCTCGATTACTCTCGCCGTGTTGTTTAGGCAATGGGAATGTCTGTGTGTGGGGGGGGGGGGGGGTTCTTCGAAAACTGAGAAAAATCGTCTGATATTCGCCCGAAGAAAGTGAGAGGCGATCATCAAATCACGGGTTACGATTTTGGGGACTTGGCGTGACTTTGAGCTCAATTACTCTTGCCGTGTTGTTTGGGTGGGGGGGGGGGGGGGGAAGAGGGTGCTGATTGGTTTAGGCTTCTCGTTATTTTCCGTTAAGAGGATCAGGCTTTAAGGCGTGTGTGTAGATGAGAGAGAGAGAGAGAGGGGGGGGGGGGGGAGAGAGAGAGAGAGCGTTGATTTAAAGGACATAATAATAAGGGTACCCTCCTCTAACTGTGCTCTGTGTCATGTCAGGTCAGTTGAAGGTATTGAGGGAGAAGGGTGTTGGAGAGAGAGGAAGCTGTTGTAGTGGCTTTGTTATGTGTGTTATTAGTCAACGTAAGGGAAATCAGGACATGAGAGAGAGAGAAGGGGGGGGGGGGGGGAGAGGAAGTGGTATCTTGGTGTAGTTATTTGGTCACACTTACACTGTATACATACACACCTACACCTACATACACACATGTACACAAAGACACATACAGTACAAACACACATGCACAGACGCACATTCACACACACATACAAACACAAACACCCGACACACAAACACATGCACACGCACACACACACACACTCTCTCTAATACAACATACATACACACACACACACACACACACACACACACACACACACACACACATACACACTCAAATACAACATACAAAAAAATCACAGAAAAAAAAAAAAAAAACACACACACACATACATACATGCACACTCAAATAACACAAATACCAAATGTCACTCTTTCAACGCTGGGGGAGGCACTCGCTGCAGGCAGTTGTGCCTTTTGTCTCCCTCATTCACATAGAAAAAAACAAAACACACACACACACACACCATTTGTCAGGAGATCCCTAGGAAGTAAGAATGACGTTTAGAAACGCCTTGAGAATGACGTTCTGGCTTATTGGCTTCTCAGAGTGGCTTTCTGTATAACTCCTTTCCTGGTTTTGAGTTCTATGGCTTTCATAGTCTTGTGTTGCGATTGTCCGGGTGGGTTTAATAGAGTGGCTTTATATATGGCTTTTTTTTCATGGCTTTGGGGTTCTGTAGCTTTCTTAGCATTTTGTTTGTGATTCCCCGGCTGGCTTTTCATTTAAACATTTTTATCTGTCTGTTTTTTTTGTTTTTTGTTTTTTGGATTTTTTTTTTGCTGAGAGAATGGCTTTATGGCTTATATGGTGATCTTATGGCTGACTAATTAAATCTATTGCTGGTTGGATAATGCTTTGGTGTCTAAGTTAGGAGTGGGTTAGTTAGTGGGTCTGAGGTGGATGTAGGTAGGTGGCTTTAAGGGTGGGTAGAGGGCTTTATGGGTGCGTAGGTGGCTTTATGGGTGTGTAGGTGGCTTTATGGGTGCGTAGGTGGCTTTATGGGTGCGTATGTGGCTTTATGGGTGAATAGGTGGATTTTTGGGTGAGTAGCTGGCTTTGTGGATGAGTAGGTGGCTTTGTGGGTTCATATGTGGCTTTATTTGTGCGTAGGTGGCTTTTATGGGTGCATAGGCGGCTTCATGGGTGCGTAGGGGGCTTTATGGGTGCGTAGGTGGCTTTATGGGTGCGTAGGTGGCTTTATGGGTCCGTCTGGGTGTGTGAGAGGGTGTTTTAAGGAGTGCGTCGGTGGCTTTATGGGTGCGTAGGTGGCTTTATGGGTGCGTAGGTGATTTTATGAGTGCGTAGGTGGCTTTATGGGTCCATCAGGGTGTGTGAGAGGGTGTTTTAACCCCTACTGTACCGGCGACGTCTTTTTAGTTCAATTCTAGCTATATTTTGACGATGTGATGCAGCTTAAGAAGGAATCTGTGGTAATTAAAATGGTTAAGTGAGATAGTTCGAAGCCAGTTACTTGCCTGAGGCCCTTGTAAAACTGAATAAAATAGTCCCAACATAGCTAGAACGTTATCAATAAGACGTTCCCGTTACAGAAGAGAGTAAGGGGAGATGGTTCACTTTTTGGGCGATTTTTGCATGTATTTTTTAATTTTCTAGTTTCCTCGCTAGACCTCCATCAAATTTAAAAAAAACATCCATTAGATCCCCCTTCTAGATTAATTTGTAGCCTACATTTTTCGGTAGAAAAATTTCCCGGCCGAAGGCCGGTTCTTCCAACATTACAGGCTCACTATCGTTCGCCAGGGAAAAAATTGACACCTAAATAGCACGAAAGGTCTAAATATTGACGACGAAATGGGGTGAAATGTCTTAAAATCGACTAACTAATGGGGCAAACATCTTAACATCTGAAAACTAATGGGGCTAAACATAAGGGAGAAAGTGGTCCAGAAAACCGGCCCATCCTCCCTTAAGGGGTTTGTGGTGGTGTTGGTGGTGGTGGTGGACCGGAAACCGGTGTGATAAGATAACACACACATACGATAATACCCCCCAGAGGTTGGGGCGTGTGGGGGGGGGGGGGGGTTATAAGGTGGTGATGGTATGGTGCTCTCTCTTTCTTGCTCTCTTTGTACTTTTCTCAATAAAACAATCAAATCAAATCAAATATCTCTCTCTCTCTCTCTCTCTCTCTCTCTCTCTCTCTCTCTCTCTCTCTCTCTCTCTCTCTCTCTCTCTCTCCATTTATCTATCTATTTCTATATAATTATACTGTATAATATTATATATATACCTATTTTTTGTCTTCCAACTTCTTACTATTTATCTGGCTATATCAATCTTTCTATCTTTCTTTCTATCTCTCCTCATCCCCATAATCGCACCAATTAATTACATACACATACATAGCCTAATTTTGAACTCATACGTTAATTTTTTTTTTTTTTTTGTTGTGTGAACCATTTGCTACCTCATGTTTAGCCCCATTAGTTTTAAGATTATAAGACATTCGTCCCATTAGTTTGGCGATTTTAAGACCTTTCGTGCCATTTAGGGGATTTTTTTTTTTACCAGGCAAGCTATAGCGAGCGATAGTGAGCCTGTAATTTAGGAGCAGAAGACCTGGCCTTCGGTACGCTACCGAAAAATACACAAAATTATCTCGAAAAGGGGTCTTGGGGATTTCTCTAAGCTTGATTGAGGTCTAGGAAACTAATACAACTAATACAAATAAATATATAAATAAATAAATAAATAAATATATAAATAAATTAATTAATAAGTATCTCTCCTTAATCACAAACATATACAGTTACACAACCTAATTTTGCACACATATGCTGAAAAAAACTTATATAATTTAATCTCGCGGTAGTGCATGGAAATTCACTAAAATATTAATTATTTTCTCATATTTTCATTACAAATACTTATGTATATTTTCTCGTATTTTCATTGTTTCTGTATGAGTGGTAATGATGTGTTAGGGAAATATATAAGTAGTAGTTATGTATAAGTAGTAGTGTTATGTTAGTGTTATGTATAAGTAGTAGTGTTATTTTTATTTTTTTTATTTTTTTTCTATGTGATTGAGGGAGGCAAAAGGCATAACTGCCTATAGCGAGTGCCTCCCCCATAGTTGAAAGAGTGACAGGGCCAAAATCAAGGGACGTTCGAGCCTAAATGCCTGGACACACGGAGTTTGAAGCAATTTAAGTCATAGGAAGAGGGAAAGACTGATTCTGGGAGAGAGTTCCAGAGCTCAGATGTTGAGTAGAAGAAAGTTTGAGAGTAACGTTTCACTCTTGGGTTGGAGAGTTGCACAGAGTAGGGGTGGGATTGAGTTGCAAGACGGGTACCACGTGCCCTACGTAATGTGATATGTTAGTGTTATGTATAAGTAGTAGGGTTATGTATAAGTAGTAGTGTTATGTTAGTGTTATGTATAAGTAGTAGTGTTATGTTAGTGTTATGTATAAGTAGTAGTGTTATGTATGAGTGTTATGTATAAGTAGTAGTGTTGTTGTTGTTGTTGTTGTTGTTCCTCAAGCTGCCTGGCCGAACAGCCCCAAGGCCCCGAATAAGGCCAAGGCCATAATCGAGCGCCCCCAAAGAACCCTCCCTGCCGACCACAATAAAGCCTGGGTGACCGAAGCCACTCCATGGCGGGGAGCTAAGGAGGGTGCGGAAACTCCCGGGAAACCAAAGCCCCACCCAGGGCCCTGTACCCCTCAGCAATTATGAAGAGAAAGTTGAGGGGCAAAGGAAAAATGTGACGCTTTGGCTTCCAATCATGGTAGATTGGGAGGTCAATCCACGGAAGAGACGCCGTCACTTGAGATCTAGAAAACATATAAGTAAAAGGAACAGTCAGAGTAAGCTATGGGTATGGCAGAGATCGCTCAGTTCTCACTCTGATAGACCAGCCCATCACCACAGTAGTAGTGTTATGTTAGTGTTATGTATAAGTAGTAGTGTTATGTTAGTGTTATGTATAAGTAGTAGTGTTATGTTAGTGTTATGTATAAGTAGTAGTCTTATGTATGAGTGTTATGCATAAAATAGTAGTGTTATGTTAGTGTTATGTATAAGTAGTAGTATTATGTATGAGTGTTATGTATAAGTAGTAGTGTTATGTTAGTGTTATGTATAAGTAGTAGTGTTATGTTAGTGTTATGTATAAGTAGTAGTGTTATGTATAAGTAGTAGTGTTATGTTAGTGTTATGTATAAGTAGTAGTATTATGTATGAGTGTTATGTATAAGTAGTAGTGTTATGTTAGTGTTATGTATAAGTAGTAGTATTATGTATGAGTGTTATGTATAAGTAGTAGTGTTATGTTAGTGTTATGTATAAGTAGTAGTATTATGTATGAGTGTTATGTATAAGTAGTAGTGTTATGTTAGTGTTATGTATACAATAGTAGTGTTATGTTAGTGATATGTATAAGTAGTAGTGTTATGTATAAGTAGTAGTATTATGTATGAGTGTTATGCATAAAATAGTAGTGTTATGTTAGTGTTATGTATAAGTAGTAGTATTATGTATGAGTGTTATGTATAAGTAGTAGTGTTATGTTAGTGTTATGCATAAAATAGTAGTGTTATGTATGAGTGGTAGTAATATGCTAAGGTAATACAATTTAATAATGAGTGAAAATATGATGAAATAAAGTGTAAGTATTGTAATATAAAAAGGACCATAATAATTACTTAAATGTATTTTTATTTGCATTACCTATTTTGTGGTACTAGATATAGGTTAGGGAAATTAATATGAACGTATACTAACATGTAGAAAGTCGCCTGGCGTTCGCTGCAATAAAATTAAAATGTAAAACTTGCAAACTAAACAAACCAAAACTGGGACGAAGACAATATAAAGTCAAATTAACTAATGTATATATATATATATATATATATATATATATATATATATATATATATATATATATATATATATATATTTTCCGTGAAATATTATAGTTGGGCCCAGATTGAAAACATTACACCAGCCCCTCTGATAACCTTTGGACCGACCCGGGAAAAATAGTGGAGAGTGGATTTTAATAGTTGGGGGAAAAGTTGGTGGTATTTTTGTGTTGAGTGGTGGAGGGGAAATGGGTTATGATACTGGGGGTGGTGGTGGTGTTGTTAGCTTATTCCATCGATTAGAAGACTGAGCTATGAGGACCGGTTGAGAACTCTTGATCTCCTTCTGTTGGAGACAAGCGACTACGAGGTCAGCTCATTGAAGTGTTTATAGTACTTAATGGGTTTGACAATGTGGATTATAGCAAAATGTTTAGCCTCTATATGAATACAACGCGCAATCATGGCTGGAAATTAGAATTGCAAAGGTTCAGCACTAGTATTTGGGGAAACTTTTCCATATAAGATCTGTTCTACCTGGAACAAACTTCCCTCCGAAGTTGTGAACAGTTCTTCAGTAGAGCAGTTAAAAAAGATAGTAGATAGTATTTTGCACACTCTGTAATTAGTGTAATGCACTAAACAGTTTCTCTCCTTCTACTTCGAGTATCTCCTTGGAATGGACCGCAAGGTCTCTGAGATACTGACTATTTTCCTTGTAACTGTAACTCTCTTTCTCTCTCTCTATTCATGTTAAACCCCGTTAATTTTGAGATTGCAAGACGTTCGCCCGATTAGTTTGCCGATTTGAAGAACTTTCGCTCCATTTTTTTGTGAATTGCAAGACCATTTGTGCCATTTAGGTGTCAATTTTTTTTCCTAGCGAGCAATAGCGAGCCTGCAATTTAGGAATAATGTTTCTATCGAAAAAAATACCAATGTATCTTGAAGGGGGTTCTTGGCAGTGTTTCGCTTGATAGAGGTCTAGGGAGAAACGATAAAAAAAGAATATACCGGTATATATATATATATATATATATATATATATATATATATATATATATAATAATAATAATAATAATAATAATAATAATAATAATAATAATGATAATGATAAGAAGAAGAAGAAGAAAAAGAAGAAGAAGAAGAAGAAGAAGAAGAAGAAGAAGAAGAAGAAGAAAAACACTAAATTATCCCCATAAACTATATAATGGGCCTTGACAAGATTTTGAATGAGCACTATGGCCCATATCTAGCCATCTATCAAACGAATTGGACAACAATGTTTGGATACGAAGCTTCTGTGGACGCGCTTATTGAGATTTGTTGTATTTTATTATATTTATGTATTATATATTTGTTTACCATTTTAGAGGTCCTTCCTAATCGTCTATTGCGAGCCAGAACAAAATATAAAGGGTGTATTGGTGTATTGATAGAATAAACTGCTGTGTGTAATTATGATCATTATTAACCAGGTGTATTATGTAACTAACAAGGAGGTCATTAAAACTATGTAAACAAACAAAAAATCGTTATAATTTTAAAGGGCAGACACCATTAGGCCTTCCTTAGAGAACCTATAAGTAAAGTGGCCATCTCCATCTTCGGCAACCATTTTGGTGACTCGGTTTTCGAACAGAGGGGGTTTATCTTAATTGACTACTTGCGAGTTTCGTTCTATAAGGAAGTTGGTGCCGTAAACATTGGTATTAAACAGAAATACAATAATAAAGTACATGTCTAATGAATGAAACGTATGTTGAATTTAGTTGTATGTATTTATAAATGCACTACAACCGCATTTTAGCTGGTAATTCTGCTAAATATCAATGTAAAAAAAATCCAACTTCCATATAGCCTGAAACTCGCAAGTGGTCAATTAGGAACGTGTGGGGTATATATTATATATATATATATATCCTGTGCCCATATTTCCGAATGTTTATTGTGGGTATGAAGATACTTGAGTGTAAAGAGAAGACATTTAGGGGGGTCACCGGTTTTGTTTTTTTATCTTTCTCTCCTTTTCTCTCTTTCCCTGGCTTGTATCCATTCGGCCCCATTCAGCCAACTATTTTAAGACGTTTATCCCCATCCAGGTGTCGATTTTTTCCTGGCGAGCGGTAGCGAGCCAGCATATTTTGTTTTAAGTTTTTGACAGGCTAAATTTGTACATTTTTCGATAGAAAAATTTCTCCGGCGAAGCCGGATTTCGCCATACAATGTTGGTTCGCTTATCACTCACCAGGAAGAAATTGACACCTGGATGGGGATAAACGTCTTAAAACAGTAGGCTGAATGGGGCCGAATAGATACAAGCCAGAGAAAGAGAGAAAAAAAAAAGCCTGTCACCCCCTTCAAGAATATATCACCAGTAGTACCAAGATGGCGGAGGTTGGCCAATCTCTGCTAATAAAGGATCTCTAGTTTACATCAGAGCATCTTTTATGTGGAGCCTATAATTATACACCATACGAAATCCAGGCTATAACACAGGTATATAACCCTTTGAGTACCAGCGACGTGTGTTACATTTTATTCTAGCTATATTTTGGACGATACTATGCAGCTTAGGAAAGATCTGTGGTCGTTAAAATGGCAGGTTGAGATAGTTTGAAGCCTTATTATTGCTAGAGGTCCTTCCTAAGCTGAATAAAATCGTCTAATAGTTGCTAGAATATGATGAAAAGGACGTCCCCGGTACTGCTTGGGCTACATCATTGGCTGTACGGTGGCGCTAATAAGTCATGTCCCAGCTGTCATTACGTTTGGCTTGCTCTGTGCTGTTATAATGTCTGTCAGATGTTGAATAGTTTTGGGTAAGTGGTGTAGGAACATGTTTGTATATTTCACTCGATTTTATGTTTGGCTTGCTCTATGCTGTAATAATGTCTGTCAGATGTTGAATAGTTTGGGTAAGTGTAGGAACATGTTTGTATATTTCACTCGATTTTATGTTTGGCTTGCTCTATGCTGTAATAATGTCTGTCAGATGTTGAATAGTATGGGTAAGTGTAGGAACATGTTTGTATATTTCACTCGATATGAAGAAATAAAGCTTAGATATTGCTAATACCAATTATTGATCGAAACATACTTGATGTCGGGACATGACTTATTATCGCCACTGTACAGTCGGCCTAATGTGATGTCTCGGCACCAAGTACTGTATATTTTCATCAATAATTGTTATCAGCAACATCTACAACTTCATGTATTTTATTTTGAGGGAGATATACAAACAACATCCTACATTTATCCACCCTATTCAACATCTGACAGACATTAATACAGCACAGAGCAAGCCAAACGTAATGACAGCTGAGACATGACTTATTAGCGCGACTGTACAGAGGTTAGGAGTTAGGATTTCTGGCCTATTTCTGCATCATACAAATAAGTAACATCCCGTTCTTAACATTAATCATCAATTACAAACTCCCAATGTACTTGAATAAACTAATGAAAGCATATGGTCCTCCCAGGATTCGAACTCGGGACACCACATCCAGAATGCCAGGTTTTCATTATTATCAACATATTTCGGTACATCATCGTAATAACTAAGGTATCACGATGAGGACATGACAATTTACCATCAGCTGGAAAGAAACGATTATACTCCCATGTAAAAAAATAAATAAATACAAAAATACAAAATAAAAAAAAGTCGCCAAAGTATTAACCCTATTGTTTTTTCACTCTACATCTAATCGATTTTATGCAACTTGGGAAGGATCTGTGGTAATTAAAAGGCTTAACTGAGATAATTAATAGGGGGCCTTCCTAAGCTGAGTAAATTGTTTTGTACTAACCAGAATAAACTGAAAAGGATGTTACTCATGTTGAAAGGGTTGAGGTATCTATTGTAGTGCATTCCTTTCACATAAACATTTTTTTTTTTTTTTTTAAGACTTGTTCCCTACCTGCTGGGTTGAGCAATAAGGAAGTTAGAGCCGGAAACATCTATGTTAAACAGAAATGCATAAATAATGTAGGTTTATGTTGTATAATAAGTGTGTTTTATGTATTTACATATTATGTACTACGATCGTATCTTAACTGGTAATTCTGCTATATATCGATGTCTACAGCTCCAACTTCCTTATAGAACGAAACTCGCAAGTGTAGATGATTTAATTTCGCTTATCCACTAACGTAAGCAGTAACAAGCAATTCTGTTATTTAAAGTTTGATAACGAATGTCATCCGAAATCGAAGTCGCATAAAATAACACATTAAATGCTATATTAACTAAGATATCATAAAGTTAACAGGAATAGATCATACAATAATATTAATGGTTTAGCATCTTAGCCAATCACGAACTTTGATAAGTTCGGCAAGCGCTATATTACAGATAAAGGTAATGTTTACGGTAATGGTAATTATGTTTATAATGCTGCTCAGGACAGGTGGAATGGACCGGCGACTTTAGTGTTATTGACGTTAAACATGAGCCAGAAAATTAGGAAGGCGTCATCGTACCCAGGGTTTAATTTTAGGACAGGTGTAACGGTGTTGATAAAAAGGGGTGACAATGAACTGACGATTTCCTATTACTAACGTTACTATATTATAACAAAATCCTCTGAAATACTGGTTATAAGGTAGACAGATACCAAGACACTTAAACATGCTGTCGTGAATGTTAATGCAAGGAGCAAGATACTTCATAAAGGTAAGTACTCGGATATAATTACGGTGTTCGTGTTACTATTCATTAGCCCATTGCGTAAAACTACTGCCACAAGTCTCATATATTATCCTGGGTGTTTTTATCAGCTGTACATGCAATAGATGAGTAATGCTTGCTTAGGATGACTGGTAACATGCTCGAAATTCCAGCTGCGATATGTTACAAGTCATTCAAGCATTATTTTTGCCTTTATGCAGTTTTATTCCCAAGGCATGAATGGAACCCTCGCTCGAATACTACCAGATACGTTAATTCTCTCTATATATTAAGTTATGATATCGACGTATTACTTATATTTGTGCCATAGTTTACATATATTATGTCAATAATAAAGTATTATAAAATGGTGAAAACCTTTTAAGTAGCTTAAATTGAAGGATTAATAACGAGTAAAGGCAATATAAAACGATTTGCCAACTGTCCAAATCTCCCGCCCATTCCCCGACATGCGCAGAAGTATTTACATACTATAAACTCATCAATATCATATTTTCGCATACATAGCATTCATAAAGGGTATCTAAAAATCACATATGTAATTAAGAGGCCAAATAAATAATCAAAAGTGACATAGACAGATGCTTCACCGATTAGCACAACATGACAATTTTGATAAACCAGCTCCTAAAATGCTATTAGGGATTCTAGCACTATAACATAATTATATGTCATAGAATAGTTGTTTTAAATAATTAATATATAACGCGAAACAATAAATAAGGGCATCTAAGTAGGCGTGTAAAGAGACGCTCATTTGATTGTGGAGTCCGTGGTGCGGTGAGGAGAACCCCGTGGCCCGGGAAGATTCCAGTCGTCAAGAGGGTCTGGTAGTGAGTGGGTCACTCTACCCTGGGATATACTTTATATTTGTGTATATAGCACCTATTTTATAAAACAGGTAAGATATGAGTGTTTAACCGTACAGTTCCCGCCTGAAGTGCCTGTTGATGTGGTGTGAGAGTGTAGAGTTTGGTGGTGTGAATGTGTAATGTAAGGTAGGTGTGGCAGCCGGCTAGTGACTCAACCGGTAAGCCAGGGCCAGATTCCCGGGGTTTGTACCATATCTTCCCCCAACCCTACACTTACCGCACCAACCAACTTCCAACCATACCCGGAGAACATAAATTGTGCAGCTTTTGGAAAAATGAAGCTAGAGTGATTCCAAGTTGATAAAGTTTTAATTTCGCGTTTGGTGTACTTTAAAGGTGTGTCCAGGGAATTATGTAGGCAAATGTACCTCCTGAGGTGCCCCTGGGAGTGTATGGGCTCGGACAGGGGCGTGGCAGGGGCAGACAGGGGCGACCATGTGACTGCTATCTGTAGGGGAGGGTGGGGGGGTGATGGGGGAGGGCAGGGTGCGGCAGCCATGTTGTATTCCCTACTTACCGTATTCGCTCGCTCTCGTTGAGAACCACATTTTATGTTCAGTATTGTCTGTAGTTTTGGGTGTGGAGGAAGTCTTAAGACAGGGTTATCGACTAGAACTAGCCTAGATGTACGTAGTCTTTCCTAATCTATTTGACTAGGCTGTAGACGTAGTTTTGTTATTGTAGAGGTTTCTCGTTCAATCACTAGCCTAACCATACGAATGCTATTTAGCGATGGTTGATGATGTGCTTAGCCTATCCCTCAATACCTTCAGTTTATTAGGCCTATGTTTGAGCTTGATTTCATAAGTTACCTTAGTGTCACGTGTGCCCATGCAGCCCATTTTATTTTAGTTACAGGGGGGGGGGGAGGGTTTCCCGTATTAATTGTTGCTGGACGGGTTGCCGACGGCGGCGAACCGTCCAATCGGGGAAACGTTCTAGGCCTACCACGGCTAGCCTATAGGAATCCAAAGAAACTCCACAATGATGGGTCGTTTCGCCCTCATATATCGATGTTCGCACCTACTGGTTCACCACTTAGCCTAGCCCCTTTTTAAGTCATTTGGTCAGATTATTGATAGCCCAGGCCTATAGGCTAAGAGGGGATTCCAAGGCTTGTATGGTAATTTTCCATGTCTAGGAGATTAGCTTTGCCGATCTTCGAGTGACAGTTGCTGACTCTGTTCGGAAAATATGTAGGCTAGGCCTACCACAATTTTTCTCAGGTTTTTTTTGTTAAAAAACCTAGGACTAGCCTAGCCTACTGTTTGAAGGCCTAATTGGAAACGTAGGCTAATTGTTTAGTAGAAGGCCTATTTTTCTAGTTATTAAAAACTTATTCTATGGTGTATTATATGATAGCCTATATAGAAGCAATAGAACTGTTAAAATGACCTGGGAAGTGTATATTAAACCAAATACAACACTTTGAATAATGGGGTAAGAGATGTTTTTTATCACTTTTCAATCCTAGACCAGTGGGGGTCTGGGGGCAGCAGCCCAGGTTAGATTAGGTTAGGTTAATGACCAGCTAGGCCTAGCCTATGTAAATACAGTAGGCCTAGTGTATTTTTGGTTTAGTCTGCTCAATTTTTTTTTTTTTTTTTAGGATTCTCTCACCCTCCCACTGCTCTTAGTTTTGTATTTGGCTTAATATACATTTCCCATGTCATTTTAACAGCTCTATTGCTTCTAGGTCCTAGGCTATATATCATATAATACACCATAGAATCCTATAACGAGGGGCGTCGCGCTCCTTGGTGCCGCTAGA
The DNA here is from genome assembly GCA_032716605.1 of Paralithodes platypus. Taxonomy (NCBI): domain Eukaryota; kingdom Metazoa; phylum Arthropoda; class Malacostraca; order Decapoda; family Lithodidae; genus Paralithodes; species Paralithodes platypus. Next base: position 45,555,584 of record CM064505.1, read on the forward strand.
AGAGCGGCGAACACATCCAAAGGTATCCATAGAATAAGTTTTTAATAACTAGAAAAAAAGGCCTTCTACTAAACAATTACTGCTAGGCTATGAAGATCAGGGAAATTGCGGGGTAAATGGCGATAATAAGGGATTGACACGAATCCTGGCTCGAATCCTTGTGGTGTCTCCCAAGGATCGGTATTAGCCTAGGTCCCCTGTTGTTTCTTGTATACATAAATGACCTAGATTTAGGTATAACTAGTAGGATAAGTAAATTCGCAGACAATAGTAAAATGGGGAGATCAATTGATTCAGATAGCGATATAGAGTGCCTCCAAAGGGATCTGGATACCTTGCATGAGTGGTCAGTAAATTGGCAGATGAAGTTTAACATTGACAAATGCAAGGTAGGCCTATTAAAGATGGGGAAGATTCAAACAAATGTTAAATATAAACTAGCTAATTTAGAATTAGACAATTCAGACTGCGAGAAAGATCTAGGTGTGTTTGTTAGCAATGATTTGAAGCCTAGAAAACACTGTATAAGCGTTCGTAATAAGGCAAACAGGATTCTCGGGTTCATCTCTAGGAGTGTGAGTGAGTAACCGAACTGCTGATGTTATCTTAAAACTTTACTTCTCATTAGTTAGACCCCATATGGATTATGCTGTCCAATTTTGGTGTCCTTATTACAGAATGGACATAGATTCATTGGAGAGAGTACAGCGTAGAATGACAAAAATGATCCATAATATTAGAAATCTTCCGTATGAAGAAATTAGGTTTACATTCGTTAGAGAGACTGAGTTAGAGGGGATATGATAGGTGTTGTTGTTGTTCCCCAAGCTGCCTGGCCGAACAGCCCCAAGGCCATAACCGTGCGCCCCCACAGAACCCTCGCTGCCGACCACGATAAAGCCTGGGTGACCGAAGCCACTCCATGGCGGGGAGCGGAGGAGGGTGCGGAAACGCCCAGGAAACCAAAGCCCCACCCAGGGCCCTGTGCCCCTCAGCAATTATGAAGAGAAAGTTGAGGGGCAAAGGAAAATATGTGACACTTTGGCTTCCAATCTAGGTAGACTGGGAGGTCAATCCACGGAAGAGACGCCGTCACTTGAGATCTAGAAAATATAAAAGTAAAAGGAACAGTCAGAGTAAGCTATGGGTATGGCAGAGATCGCTCAGTTCTCACTCTGATAGACCAGCCCATCACCATATTACTGTTCTGGGCAGTGCATTCCACATGTTAACAACTCTATTACCAAAACAGTGCTTTCCTAAATCTAAACTTATCTAACTTGAAACCATTTGAGCAGGTTATGTCGCCGTTCTTTAGCTTTAATACCTCATCTATATCGCCCTTATTTAAACCTTGTATCCATTTAAATACCTCTTATCATGTCTCCCCTACATCTTCGTCTCTAGTGAGTGCAATCCTAAGACTCCACCTCTCATACGATAAATTTCTAATATTATGTATCTTTTTAGTCATTCTTCTTTGGACTGCCTCTAAAGGGTCGATATCCATTCTATAATAAGGGCACCAAAATTGAACAGCATAGTCTAAATGGGGTCTTACTAGAGCTAAGTATAGTTTTAAGAAAACTTCAGCAGTCCTGTTGCTAACACTCCTAGAATTCTATTTGCCCTATTCCTAACACTTAGGCTATACACTGTTTTCTGGGTTTCAGATCATTACTAACGAGCCCCCAGATCCTTCTCACACTCGGAGTTATCCAATTCTACATTGTCTAGTTTGTATTTCGCATCTAAATTACGATTTCCAATCCTTAACCCCATATTGGCGGCGCTCGACTTGGAGTCGTGCACCAATTTGCAGCAAGTTAGGAGCATTATTAAGGCTTTTAAAGGGTTAAAATAGAGTGCAAATGGCCGGGAGCACAGCGGGCCAGACAGCCGACTCCCAGGTCTTACCGCCGCCCATTAACTCATGTTCCCTGTGTGCTCGAGAGGCCGGCAGTGTAGCCAGTAGTGAGCATAGCTGGGAAAATTATACCGATATATGCTAAACTCCCCATGTTCGTGGCATCACTGCAAGAGAACCACGAGTGCTACGTAGCTCATTCTGGTCTCATTTTGAAGCTTTTAGTGCCTAGTCTTTTGCTAAATAATTTTATTTTTTTCACATGCAGATGCTTGATTTATCATGCAGGAGGTCCTGAATATGCCCAAATGATCCCAAAACACCCCGCTAGACAAGGGTTAATACCTTACATTTGTCTACATTGAAACTCATCTGCCAATTTATGGACCACTCGTGCAAGTGATCGAGATCATTTTGAAGACATTCCCTGTCGCTAGCTGACTCTATTATCCTACCTATTTTAGTATCATCAGCAAATTTACTGATCTTACTCTTTATGACTGAGCCAAGATCATTCATGTAGATAATGAACAGAAGGGGCCCCAAAACCGACCTTTGGGGGACCCCACTTTTAACTAATCCCCAGTCCGATTTTACACCATTTATACTAACTTTGCTTCCTACCAATCAGCCATGACTTAATCCACTTGAGTAGCATCCCCCCAATACCATGTCCTATCTTCCTTAACAGCCTTTCATGTGGAACTACTGTATATCAAAGGCCTAACTGAAGTCTAAGTAAGGTCAATATACAGGAGGCGCTACAATATAGGTAGCAAAATTCTAATGGTAGTTTTGGGTTCCTATCATCATATGCTTCATTTCTATATACTTTTTATGCCCGGGAAAAAAACAAAAAATCTTGGGGTTTTTTTTTTTTTTTTTTTTATTAACCTAACCAAAAAACCTAACCTAAATGTATTTGGGGGCTATTAGGTTAGGTTAGGTTAGGTTAATGACCAAAACAAAAAATCCCAAGAAAATAAATGAAAAATCCCAAGATTTTTTTTTTTTTTTTTCCGGGGATAAAAAGTATATAGAAATGAAGCATATGATGATAGGAACCCAAAACTACCATTATAATTTTGCTACCTATATTGTAGCGCCTCCTGTATATTGACCCTAAGTAGTGGGATCTAAAACTGTAGAGAGCTTTAAGATAAAATTGGATAAGCATATGGACGAGAAGGGTTGGGTGTGAAGGGGGATCAGCCGGGTTAAGCCAATCAGCGCTCTGCAGACCCCCATAATCCTGCGTTAATCTCTAACCGTTTTGGTAAGATGATCCTCAGGGTATTAGAGTGTGAAGCCTATAATTGGGCTTTGTAATTGAATTGGGGTTGTGTGGGACAGGGATCTGCCTTGCTTAGGCCAATCGGCTTTCTGCAGACTCCCATTTTCTTATGTTCTTATGTTCTTATGTATTAGAGTGTGAAGCCTATAATTGGGCTTTGTAATTGAATTGGGGTTGTGTGGGACAGGGATCTGCCTTGCTTAGGCCAATCGGCTTTCTGCAGACTCCCATTTTCTTATGTTCTTAAACTATATCATGACTTGTCGTTATCTACCGCTTCATAAACCTCGGAGAAAAAAACTGAGTAAATTTGTTAGGCAGGATCGTCCTAGAGTGAAACCATGTTGAGAGGGTTTTATTAACTTGAACATTTCTAAGTTATTTCTAATCTTCCTGGCAATAATTGATTCTAGCAATTTCCCTATAATTGATGTGAGACTAATAGTACGGTAATTTGATGCTATGGACTTATCACCTTTTTTAAATATCCGAATTATATTTGCGAGCTTCCATGAATCAGGAACGAAGCCTAAAGCTAGTGAATTATTAAATAGGAGAGTTAATGGGTAACTTAATTCGTCCTTGCATTCTCTTAATACCCTAGCATACACCTCATCTGGACCTGGAGATTTCTGAGGTAGCCAGAATAAGTTCAATAGCCTAGTTATGATATTAAAAAGGGTTAAACAGGTGAACGTTAACAACAGGCCTAATGATGTATGACCGGGGTGTCAAACTAAAGGCGATTCCATTATGTTTAGTCTTTATTATTGTATATGTATAGCTGTTATTATGGTTTATAGTTCAACTTATGTCTTTGGAAGTGATAGAATGGCCATATAATGATAATTCATGATAATTGTCTTGTATTCCGTTTCATATTTATATTAAAGTCTTCAAGCAAAATTGCTCCAGTTTGACACCCTATACAGTATGACTTCATGTGACAAGACTCTAATAACAGGTGATTAGTGTTGACACAACAAGTACTGTATATAGAGATAGATACATAGACTGATAGACAAGCATACTGTAAATACATGGATTGCACTATTGTTGATATAGATAACAATAGTTATGTTCTTATGTACTGTACCCAGTTTATTCCATACCTACCACCAAAGCCCTAGTCATTAACTTAACCTAGACCTAGTATGTGGGATACCAGACTAACCCTCACCCTAGGCTGTGTTCATAAGTAGAGCCGACTGAAAGTTACTTAGTTACTTATTACCTATTGAATAAGTGGTAAATTTCTATAAGTGCACCAAGGCCTATAAGAGCTAAAAGAATATTGTATTTAACAGGAAGGTACAATGAGGTAAGTGATGTGGCAATATGCGGTAATGGATTATAAGGGCATTCCGCCCTCTCTGACAAGTCTTATCAATCTAGATGTGACACAGATTTTACAATGTTTCAGAGACATTAGACTAACCTAACAACCTTACCTAACCTATCCTAGTATTATGGGTAGGGGCTGCCACCCCCACACCCCTGCTGGTTGGGTAAAATGGTAGAAATCCAGTGGGGGGGAGTGAGTAACCGTAGATTTTCGTAAGGGGGCCAAAGGGGACGAAATATCCTTATAATCCATTTCCGCATATTACCACCTATACCACATCACTTACCTCGTACCTTATTGTTAAATACAATAATATATTTTTTAGCTCGTATAGGTGCACTTATGGAATAATTCCGAACAAGCAACATTGAAAATGGTTCTTGTTACTTATTCCATTTAGTAACAGTATTGAAAACAGTTACTTGTTACCTGTTATTATTCCAATAAGTAAGTTACTTATTCGAATAAGTTAGTCTTGAATACAGTTACACAGTTACTAGTTCTATATTCCAATAAGTAAGTTACATATTTGAATAAGTCTTAAAAAGTTGTTACTTATTCCAATAAGTACCAGTTACTTAATTGAATAAGTAGTCTTGAAAACAGTTACTAGTTACATATTCCAATAAGTAAGTCTTGAAAAGTTACTTGTTACTTATTTAAATAAATAACTTGTTTATTGGAACAAGTAACTGTTTTCCATACTGTTACTTATTGAATAAGTAAAAAGTAACAAAGACAATTAACAGTAACAATTAACTGTTAAAGATTACTGTACTTATTTATTGGAATAAATAACAAGTTTTCAATACTGATACTTATTCATAAGAACATAAGAAAATGGGAGTCTGCAGAAAGCCGATTGGCCTAAGCAAGGCAGATCCCTGTCCCACACAACCCCAAATCAATTACAAAGCCCAATTATAGGCACAACACTCTAATACCCTGAGGATCATCTTACCAAAACGGTTAGAGATTAACGCAGGATTATGGGGGTCTGCAGAGCGCTGATTGGCCCAACCCGGCTGATCCCCCTTCACACCCAACCCTTCTCGTCCATATGCTTATCCAATTTTATCTTAAAGGTCCCTACAGTTTTAGATCCCACTATAGCACTTGGTAGTCCATTCCACCCATCTACAACTCTGTTACCAAACCAATATTTGCCTATATCTTTTCTGAAACTAAATTTATCTAATTTGAAACCATTGGTAAGAGTTCTTTCGCTATCACTGAGCTTTAGTACATTTGTCATGTCCCCTTTGTTAATTCCACTAACCCACTTGAACACCTATCATATCCCTTCTAACTCTGCGTCTCTCTAACTAATGTAAACCTAATTTCTTCAACCTTTCTTCATACGGAAGATTTCTAATATTATGGATCATTTTTGTCATTCTACGCTGTACTCTCTCCAATGAATCTGTCCATTCTGTAATAAGGACACCAAAATTGGACAGCATAATCCAAATGGGGTCTCACTAATGACAAGTAAAGTTTAAGATAACATCAGCAGTTCTGTTACTCACACTCCTAGAGATGAACCCGAGAATCCTGTTTGCCTTATTACGAACGCCTATACACTGTTTTCTAGGCTTCAAATCATTGCTAACAAACACACCTAGATCTTTCTCGCAGTCTGAATTTTTGTAATTCTAAATTAGCTAGTTTATATTTAACATTTGTTTGCATCTTCCCTATCTTTAATACCTTGCATTTGTCAATGTTAAACTTCATCTGCCAATTTACTGACCATTCATGTAAGGTATCTAGATCCCTTTGGAGGCACTCTATATCGCTATCTGAATCAATTGATCTCCCCATTTTAGTATCGTCTGCGAATTTACTTATCCTACTAGTTATACCTAAATCTAGGTCATTTATGTATATAAGAAACAACAGAGGACCTAATACCGATCCCTGGGGGACACCACTTTTGACTGCTCCCCACTCTGACTTGGTACCATTTATGCTGACTCTCTGTTTCCTACCAATTAGCCATGACCTAATCCATCCCAACAACGCCCCACCTATTCCATGTGCCTCAACCTTTCTCATCAATCTCTCATGAGGGACTCTGTCGAAAGCTTTACTGAAATCTAAATATATAATATCGTATGCCTTGTCATTATCTACTGCTTCATATACCTCTGAGAAAAAACTATCATGCTTAACTATCATGCTTAGGCCAATCGGCTTTCTGCAGACTCCCATTTTCTTATGTTCTTATGTTAATTGATCTCCCCATTTTAGTATCGTCTGCGAATTTACTTATCCTACTAGTTATAACTAAATCTAGGTCATTTATGTATATTCGAATAAGTAACTTACTTATTGGAACAAGTAAAGAGTCACTGTTTTCAATACTAATAAATAACTTAGTTATTGGAATAAGTAACTGTTTTCAATAGTTACTTACTGGAATAAGTAACTATAGTCTATTTGCTGCAAGTAGGCGAGAAATCTTGACATCTATCCTCTGTAACTCAAAAACTACTAGAGTAATCAAGCTAATATTGCTACCATTTGGGAAGAGTCAGTCAAGGAATAGATGTGGAAATTTACAGCCAATTTGCTCTACTGCAGCTCTAGCCCTTTTTGAGTTACAGAGGATAGTCATGATTTCTCGCCTACTTACAGCGAATATACTATAGTAACCGTTTTAAAGACTTTATTAGAATAAGTAACTTACTTTTGGAATAAGTAACAATTTTAATTAACAAGCAAGTTTTTAATACTGATACTTATTTGAATAAGTAAATAGTAACTTTTCATAAGTCTGTTACTTATTGGAATAAGTAACTAGTAACTGTTTTCAATGTTCTTTTACTTATTCAATAGGTAATAAGTAACTAGCAAACTGTTTTCAGTCGGCTTCATAGTAGCCAGTACGTGGGATACAAGACTAACCCTCATCTAACCCCTACTGGTAGTACTGTTTGTGTTCATAGTACCCCAGTAAGTGGGATATAAAACTAACCCTCATCTAACACCCAGTAGCCTATGTGTTCATAGTACCCAGTATGTGGGATAAAATACTAACCCTTACCTATCTTTAACTATGATTACCTTTGAAGGATTCCGTCCGGAAGCGACGCAGCTAAGTTGGACCTCCGCATGTTCCAGGTAGTGCTTATCTCTGAGTCTTTGGACTCTTGCTGGGAGACCGGTGTTGGTGGGTGGTCAGGGACTCTTAACCAGCCACTAGTCTAGCTTGTGTTTGAAGGTGTCAACGGTGACACAAGTTAGGTCCCTAAGTTCTCTAGGGATGCTGTCGAAGAGTCCGGTCCCGTTGTGGTGAACTAGCGTTTTCATTCGCTGTGTGGAGGTTTGAGTGCTTCTGACGTAGCATAGGCGTCCTCTTCTAGGATTTGCATTTTCAAACAAACTCATATTTGGAACCCTTCCATACGTAAATTACAACGTATCTCTCTATTCTTCGTCAGAGAGATTGAAGCCCTAGTTCCTTGAGCCTTTCCCAGTAATTTAGTTGGTTGACTCCTGAAATTCTGCTTGTGAAAGTTCTCTGTAATGCCCCGATCTTTACTATGTTTGTTGATTTGTGTGGGGACCACAGCTGACAGCAATATTAGAGTCAGGGCTGCACCAGTGATTTCCACAAGGTCAGCATACACACCTTTTCTCTTTTATTGGAGGTCCTAAGGATCCATTCTGACAGTTGTGCTGCTTGAGTGATTTTGGAGTATTTGTAGGAGAAGGCGGCATCATTACTCATGTATACCCCAAGATCCTTAGTGTGGTCTTTAGCCAGTATCAATTTTTGACCACATTGGTAGTGGGCCGATCTTTTGAGAAGTGATTTGCCCCCATATCTTAAAAGTTCAAACTTTTCTCCGTTGAGAGCCATGTCATTATCTTTTGCCCAGCTTACGACTCTTTCTAGGTCTTGTTGGAGTAGTCTGGTATCTTCCTCGGTCTCTATCTGTCTCTTTATTCTTGTGTCGTCGGCGAATGAAGTGGCTGATGGTGTCTTAAGCCGCTGTCTATGTTGCCAACCATTACAGTATAAGGAAGAGGAGAGGACACAGTACAGTGCCTTCAGGGATACCGCTAACCACTTTACTAGGGTCTGATAGGGCCCATTGTACTGTCCCTCTTTAAGCCATGTCCTTAACACTTACGGTGCGGGCATATTTCCGCCATATTAGGGCTCATTCAGGCACTCTTTTTACAGTGCTTTATATCTATCTATATCTATTGCCGGACGCATTACTCCCCTTAATGAGGGTGGCTATACACAGAAGGCCCCCAAGTCTACCTAAACCCTGTAAGAGGGACAACCTATGCCGGTTTTTCTGAAGGACTTGCAGTGCTGAGCACTCATTTTAGTGCACTTAAATATAATATTATTTCCGGTGGCTGGAACAAGTTTAATGATTTTTACAATAGGCCTATTCTTATTAACCCGTAAACGGCGGCAAAGTTCATAAGAGGTTTTACTGGGCGACGGCGGCAAAGCTCTTAAAAGGGAAGCCTAAAATAAACATAAAACGGCCCCAGTAGCACTAAACTTTTTTTTTCCCTATACCTCATATCACTCCTTCCCCCTTTTCCCCTCCCCCTTCAATTATCACCTATTTTCCCTGGTATTCCCTAATTCGTTGGTATATTTTTGTGCTAACATTAGCAAAATGTGTGGAGGATGTGCTTACGTGCCTAGCGAGTGTGTTATACAACCGAGTGTGTGAATGAGTAGGCTCAGTGTGGCTTGAGGCCTCGTGGAGGGAGGGGTTGCCTCAATTTTCTCCATAATTCATGAATGGGCTGGTCCATCTATATTCGCGATTTTGACCAGAAAAATTATATTTTCACTTGTTTTATTGTTGTTACAAGTTACTATCTTCATAGTGAAGGTAAAATAAGCTCATGAATAAGTTATAACAATATTTATCGTAAAATGACTATTATAGGCCTGAATGGAGCCAATATGCTCGCCCATGGGCAGCTAGTTCAATACCCCCCCTCGACGTTGCCGGGTTAAATAATAGGCTTCAAATGTTATAAAATATTAGTGGTAGCCTAGTTTCGGTAATAAGTACCATAAAGGACAATATTACTGAAACTACCACCAACTTTCCCATGGTTTTAATTTTTGGTTTTAGGTAGTTTTTAACTTTATAATTAGGCTATACATTGGCTGAAATTAGTTACGATCCCTGGAATGTTTTTTTCTCCGTTATCCAACAATCGTAAAACTCGGTGTAAGTAATTTTGGTAACATTCAAGACCGCTAGAGCCGCCTGATTTACCAAGTTTTCTTATTTTTTTTTTAAACGAATAATTTTATTGTTGTTTTTCATGGTTTGAGTGGAGGATTTGCATTAACTTGAAGATACGGCGTCAAATGGTGCCATTTATTGGATGAATCGCACTTTTACAGTAGGCAAGGGAAATTGTGTGGTACATTGGATACATGATGGGTTGAGGGGGGGGGGTTACCCCCCCCCCACCCCTTGATTTATTGTCATTCTCATAATTATATGTAGATCTGTAAGGGGGCAAAAACAGGTTGCCGGTATTTCGTTTTTGTGAGTAACGCTCATGCCATTTATTGGGTGAATCGCACTCACCACATCTTTCAAGTCCAAGGATTCATTGGGCGCAATGCTTTGTTTACAGTCGGGACTTATTATTTTAAGTGTTATTTTTCGGTGTAATCTGGTTTTTTCAAGTGTCGATAGCCTAACTAAATTTCTTCATGCGGACTATAATGAGAAAAATATGGCGAGTCTATTGGTCCCTATTTTCCCTAATAAATTATTTCTAATAGGGCAGCGAAAGAGGTCTTGAATATTATCGTAATTTTCAGAGTAAAAAAAAAAATAAAATAAAAAAATTGCCTTGGGATGCAGGTATGGGTTGTCAACCCCCCCATGACTTGATGCAGTTTTACCACCATACACTCCCTGCTGAATAGCAAGGCTAGGGTGGGTGCCCTGATGAATCAGGGATTTAGTGAATAGTTGCCACAGATTGCTAGACCGCACCATTCACCAACAGCACTGACGTCTGCCAATAACTCACTGGCTGGCCCGAGGCTCAAACCGGCAACCTTACGGTTAGCAGGCGAACGCTCTACCAATCGAGCTACAGCCTGTGACTAATTGGAATCTGCATATATTTTGCCAGTAAGGGGCTTAATATGAGTTTTACTGCGGTCAAAGGGAGCGTTAGTTTTATTTTTACAGTGCACATAAAATGTATTTCCAGTGGTTTAACACCAACACTTCCGCTGCGGGCATTGCGTCATATTAGGGCTCATTCAGGCACTCCTGATTAATTAAGCAAGTGTCTGAATGAAATGAAATTTATTCAGCCAAGAACTAGAAGAAAATAGCTTCAAACTAACACCAAAACGAGCTTCGTAGCTCGTGGCTACCATAGACATTCGCTAAAATGAGCCCTTATCGCTAATTTCGCGCTACATTTGCCTTTGGCAGCTCTGTATATATAGCGAGAGTATGACTCATAATCCTCAGTGCACTGGCTGGCTGGAGGAAGGATGGGTGGCCTTTCGCACTCTTATTATACAGTCTCTACGAGGCCTTAAAAGCCTATAAATTGCCATCGCGTTCTGGTATGTCTCCCGCAGTCAATGGGTTAAGCAAATTTTAATATGATTATTACAATATTCGGCAAGTATTCGGGCTTACCTCCCGGCGCCTGCCTTGTTTACACTACACGGAGTGGCAGCGGACGCTCACGATCATGTTAGTCTATTTTGACTACTGTGGAAAACAATAATAGGTTGAGTTTTTTTTTTTGTCCCCCCTCACAACTTATTGTCGTAATTATATACAGCCTATTGCCAGCAGGGGGCAAATAAGTCAAAATAGACGCGAACTTAACCACGATCGATCGACCTATGTAAACCTTACGCCCGGATACCGGTACTACATTCTTCCCCAATATTCTTATTACATAAATAATATAATTGGCTTCAAATGTTAAACAAATTTGGGAAAATATTACCGGTACTGAAACTACCTGTACCACTAATTTTCCCATGGTATTTCTTTTTGGTTTTAGGTTCAGTACAGTAGTTTTCATCATTACACAGTAATTTAAATTAGTTACAATCCCCGGGAAAAAAAAACAAAAAACAAAACCCTTCTTTTTGAAATTCTTATGTGTCTAGGAGGGGGCAAAAACTTAATTTTCCCTAACGGACCCTATTGTTGTAACTTGTATGATGGGTAAATACCATTTCCAATAGTAAATTTTCGGGATATGAATGAAAATCACGAGATGAACGAAAATCACACACACACACACACACATTACGATATGTGACGAGCGGAGTACCACAGGGATCAGTGTTGGGTCCGATAATGTTCCTACTTTATGTAAACGACATGCCAGAAAACTTGAATAGTCATATGAATATGTTTGCGGATGACGCTAAGATCATGAAGAAGGTCACCTGTATAGAAAGTTGTCAGGATCTTCAAAAGGACCTAGATGAGTTGCACAGATGGAGCCAAACCTGGAAAATGAGTTTCAATGCAGAAAAGTGTCATGTTTTGGAAGTGGGAACAAGTGAGATGAGGCCAAGCTGGGAGTACAAATTAGGAATTGAAATAATCGGCAAAACACGGCATGAGAAGGACCTTGGAGTGATAATACAAGATCTATCCCCGGAGAAGCATATTAACATGATCATTGGAGGAGCATATGGAATAATAACCAATATGAGAGTGGCATTTAACTATTTGGATGAAGAGATTTTAAGAAAACTGATAAGGACTATGATAAGACCAAGATTAGAATATGCAGCAGTGATATGGTCACATTTGAAAAAACATATAAACAAATTAGAGAAAGTCCAAAGGATAGCAACGAAGATGATCCCAAGATTGAAGGAGTTGACATATGAGGAAAGACTTAAGACACTACAACTGCCTACCTTGAAAGAGAGAAGGGAACGAGGCGACTTAATAACGATGTTCAAGGGAGTAAAAAGTATGGAACGAGTAGATAGGGAGGATCTATTCGTGAGGGATAATGGAAGGACAAGAGGGCACGAGTTTAAGCTGAGGAAGGGAAGATGTAAGGACACAAAGAAATTCAGCTTCCCATATAGGAGTATAGAGACTTGGAACAACTTGGAGGGGGAGGTGGTGAGAGCGAGGAACATTAACATGTTCAAATCTAGGTTGGATAAAAGTAAATATGGAAATAGGGCAACATAAGTTATGATATGTTAGTCCAAAATACTGGGAACTGGGAATATCCATTACGATACTTGTCTAAGTAAAATGGATTGATTATAAAGTAACTAAGACAGGACAACATGAGTGCTGCTCAATTCCTGTAAACTACAAATACAAATAGTAAATACACACACACACACGCGAAGGATTTCTGAGAGACCATGGTGAAGTAAGGTGGACTAGGTGGCTAACCTCTCTCTCTCAGAGGCCTCCCTTATCCAAAAATTGCATTATGGGAAATTGCGCGTGAAAGGTGATTGGTTAAATGGGTGGGACATCATCCAGGAAATTCCAATACCATTGGTTGATAATTGGAAGTCAATTTTCAAGGGTAGCCTATCTGGACACTGAGCGAATTCATATTAGAGCGCAGGCGCGCGAATTCATATTCACACTAAAGACTCTTTCGAGCGAATTGTTAATGTCTTATTTACGAAAGCAGCATTGACATAATTTGTTAAAATGTTTGAATGTTTAATTACAATATGCAAATGAGTATATAGTCTACAGTACCGGTACATCGGTAATTTATACAAGTTTTGCAGTTAAAAGGACCTTAACCCTCGGTACCCAGAAGGGCTCTGAGGCACCCATAACAAACTAGGGCCCGAAACACGGATGGGCTCTTGAGCACCGTAAGCTTGAAAGCCTATTAAGCTTGTTTGAAAGCCGTGCGTCCGACTCATGTAAACACAGCCGGTCGGAGCGATGCCGCGCACTTCCAAAAACAAGAAGAATAATCGGGAGTTTGTTATTGTGTAGTCTGCTAGACAAGAGTTAGTGTTGAAAAGTGTCTCGTATTGCTAACATCGCCTCGAAACTCTCTCCACGGAAATCGTCATCACAACTGAACCAGTAGACTTAAAAAGCTCTACTCAACGCCAGTCTACAGGTACGAAACACATCTACGTTTAGATATGTGTGGGAATTCGGTAGCAGTTAACCCCTCAAACCCGGTTGGGCTCTGAGGCACCTATAACAAACGCGGACCACGGAACCCGGAAGGGCTCTCAGGCTCCGGCAGCTTGAAAGCCTGTAAGCTTGTTTTAAAAGGCGTCTGTCCGACGCATATAAACACAGCCGGTTGGACCGACGCCGCGCACCTCCGAACACAAGGAGAGGCGTAGTTTGTTCCTGTGTGGCTGTATGTTGTTTCAGTAGTGAAAAGTGGCTAATATGGCTGACATCGCCACAAAGTTCTCTCCACGGAAATTGTCATCACAACTGAACCAGTTGACTTAGAGAGCTCTACTCAACACCATTCTACAGGTACGAAACACATCTACGCTTGGGGATGCGCGGGAATGCGGAAGCAGTCAAAATAACAAAGATACGGTTGCCTAGGCGAGACTTTTTTCGGCCAAATCCCCCGGGTTTCGGGGAATATTTATAGAATACATAGCCGAGGCTGGAGGGTTAAAATAACAAAGATACGGGTAGCCTATTAAAGACTTTTCGGCCAGATTGCCCGGGTTTCGGGGATATCTTATAGAATGCGTAACCGGTCTGTGAGGGTTAACATAATCTTGCAATATACGGGGTGACAATTGCAAATATAAGAGGAATTTGTTTCACTCATTTGATGAATAATGGCATGAATGTTGAACATCTTGCTTGAATGTTGCATCAGCATACAGTAGTTTTCTTATAATTTGTTCAAACTTTGTCAACCCATTGGCTGCGGGAGATGTTCCCACTTACACTTTGTTACACTTTGTTGTTATTCCGTCCGTTAGTGACACAATTGAGCTGGGGCTCCACTGCGACCAGGCAGCTCCCTTTCTTCCACTCTCCATTCCAGAAGTCGGTTGGTGCTGGGGTATCCTGGTGTTGGTGGCCGGTCCGGTATTTTGGCCAGCCACATGTCCAAGTGTTTCTTGAAGGTGTCTGGAGACACCCCGGTCATGTTCCTGAGAGGGGCTGGTATACAGTTGAACAGTCTGGTTCCATTGTATGCAAAGCTGTGATGGATCAGGGATTTGATTTTTGTTGTTGATCCCGGCGTAGTCTTCACATAGCACAGCCTCCCTCGCCTTTGGTGTTGAGTCTCTTGGATGTTTGGATTTGGTACCTTTTTTTCCAAAATCTTCCAGACGTAGATGATGATGTATCTCTCCCTACGTCTTTGAAGTGAGTACAGCTGCAGCTTCTTGAGTCTCTCCCAGTAGTTAAAGTGTTGAAACCCATGGATTTTACTGGTGAATGTCCTCTGGGTGGCTTCAATTTCTGTTATTTCTCCTACTTGTTGGGGACGCCATGGCAATTTACAGCAATCTACAGGCTTTAAAAGCCGTAGAAATAGTGTCGGTGGGTGGGACTCATCTCAAGACAGTCAGCACGTCCAGCTGTACACGGAGGCAAACTGAGGTCCCAGACCCGGGTCTCGGCAGTTCTGCCAATTGCAAACAAAAACTACATTGCTAATAAATAGCGAGTTTTCTCCAATGTCTATGGTAGCGCTGCGGGTGATCCCCGCGAGCTACAAAGCATTCTAGTGTCATTTTGAAGCTACAGTATTTTAGTCTAGTTTTCGGCTAAATGCATTTAATTTCATGCAGACACTTTATTAATCATTAAGGAGAGCCTGAATATGCCCTAAATAGCCCAAGTATGCCAGCGTAAGTGTTAATAATAGTTTACTTTTTATTTGTTTGGGTAAACCTATCCATTATTTAATCTTGTTATATTTACGAAAGCAGCTGATCGATACTACAGTAGTAAAAAACACACATGAGGTGTGTTCATGAATTGGTTTGGACAAGATTGTTTGGTTATATTATTTTATGAAAGTTTTGTTTGGTAGAATTGGAACGCATTTGCTCTAATGTACCTCCACTCGATCAGGAATTCGCTCTAAATGACTCGCACGGCGTCTTATAGTTTGGAGGGCTATGAATGTCGGAAGATGGGGGGGGGGGGTTTAATGCGTATTATGCCGATAATAGCGTATCTTATGAAAACTTGGGGAATTTTATACCTGTGACAGTTGCATTCTATACCATCCTCAATAACTCCCAACTCTGTTAATCCGTAAACGGTGGCAAAGCTCTTAAAAGGGAGGCCTAAAAATACTATTTAAAAGGCACTAAAAATTTTTTTTTTTTCCCCTATACCTCCTATCACTCCTCCACATCCCCTCCTTCCTCCCTTTCCCCTCCCCCTTCAGTTATCACCTATTTTCCCTGTTATTCCCTAATTTGTTGGTATATTTTTGTGCTAACATTAGCAAACTGTGTGGGGGATGTGCTTACGTGCCTAGCGGATGTGTTACACAAGCGAGTGTGTGTATGAGTAGGCTCAGTGTGGCGTGAGGCCTCGTGGAGTGAGGTGTTACCTCAATTTTCTCCAAAATTCATGAATGGGCTGTTCCATCTATATTCGCGATTTTGACCAGAAAAATTATATTTTCACTTGTTTCATTGTTGTTACAGGTTACTATCTTCATAGTGAAGGTAAAATAGGCTCATATGAATAGGTAATAACGAAATTTATCGTAAAATGACGATTATAGGCCTGAATGGAGCCCATATGCTCGCCCATGGGGAGCTAGTTCATTACCCCCCCTCCCCTCGCCGTTCCCGGGTTAAAAGTTTCGAGACATTGATTTTTGTGACTCGTGGAATATTCCTATCACATTACATTGCTTGGTAAAATTCTAGGGAAAATATTTATTTTTATACCATAGGCCTACCACTATTTTTCCCAGAGTTTTATTTTTATTTTGTTCATTTGCATCAATATACTGTATAGTGTTTGCAATTTATTAGAAATCCTGGAAAAACCTGTTTTCCCCATTATCGATCGATATTAAGACACGTCCTTACAAATTTGCTTAGTTTTTTCTCAGAGGTATATGAAGCAGTAGATAATGACAAGTCATATGATATTATATATTTAGATTTCAGTAAAGCTTTCGACAGAGTCCCTCATGAGAGATTGATGAGAAAGGTTGAGGCACATGGAATAGGTGGGGTGTTGTTTGGGATGGATTAGGTCATGGCTAACTGGTAGGAAGCAGAGAGTGAGCATAAATGGTACCAAGTCAGAATGGGGAGCAGTCAAAAGTGGTGTCTCCCAGGGATCTGTATTAGGTCCTCTGTTGTTTATTATATACATAAATGACCTTGATTTAGGTATAACTAGTAGGATAATTACATTTGCAGACGATCCCAAAATGGGGAGAAAAATTGATTCAGATAGAGATATAGAGTGTCTGCAAAGGGATCTAGATACCTTACACGAATGGTCAGTAAATTGGCAGATGAAGTTTAACATTAACAAATGCAAGGTATTAAAGATAGGGAAGATGCATACAAATGTTAAATATAAACTAGCTAATATGGAATTAGAAAACTCAGACTGTGAGAAAAATCTAGGTGTGTTTGTTAGCAATGATTTGAAGCCTAGAAAACAATGTATAAGCGTTCGTAACAAGGCAGACAGGATTCTCGGGTTTATATCTAGGAGTGTGAGTAACAACTGCTGATGTTATCTAAAAACTTTACTTATCATTAGTGAGACCCCATATGGATTATGCTGTTCAATTTTGGTGTCCTTATTACAGAATGGACATAGATTCATTGGAGAGAGTACAACGTAGAATGACAAAAATGATCCATAATATTAGAAATTTTCCGTATGAAGAAAGGTTGAAGAAATTAGGCTTACATTCGTTAGAGAGACGCAGAGTTAGAGGGGATATGATAGAGGTATTCAAGTGGGATTAATAAAGGGGACATGAAAAATGTACTTAAGTTCAGTGATAGCGAAAGAACTCTTACAAATGGTTTCAAATTAGATAAATTTCGTTTCAGAAAAGATATAGGCAAATATTGGTTTGGTAACAGAGTTGTAGATGGGTGGAATAGGCTACCAAGTGATATAGTGGGATCAAGAACGATAGGGAGCTTTAAGATAAAATTAGATAGGCATATGGACGAGATGGGTTGGGTGTGAGGGGGCTCTACCAGGTGTGGGCCAATCGGCGCTCAGCAGACCCCCGTAATCTTGTGTTAATCCCTGACCATTTTGGTGGGGGCAGTACTCAAGGTATTAGTGAGTTAGGCCTTGTAATTGGGGTTGTGTGTGACAGGGATCTGCCTTGTATGGGCCGATCGGCTTTTTGCAGACTCCCATTTTCTTATGTCCTCTGATAGTGGGGAGGGCTATGAAGACCAGGGAAATTGTGGGGTAAAAGGCGATAGATAGTAAGGCATTGAAACCAAGCCTGGCTCGAGTTTTCATTAACCCATGAAACTCCTAATTTGGAAAACCCGAGGCAAGTTTTGACAAAAGTTAGCTCGGGAATCGGGGTTTTCTTTTACAGTATTTTTAAGAATAAAATAACCAAGTAGCCTAACCTAGACCTAGGCCGTTGGATACAATACTAATCCTTACCTACCAGGTAGTATATATGTGTTTTAGTACCTTGTACAGTATGTGGGATACCTACATGGCACTATAGGTAGCGCCAACAAACTAGACAATAATCTTGATCCATTACCTCTGTAACTCAAAAGGGCCTAAAGCAAACTAGCTGTAGATATCCACATCTATTTTCTGGTGGACTCTTCCCAAAATATAGAAACGTTAGCCCGATTGCTTTCATTCATTTGGAGCTAAAGGCGTTAAGGGGACCGGCCAGGTTTTAGGCTTAAAAAGCTCGAAATCCTGAAAATACCATTAAGTATTAAAATATGTTTACTCAACATCCCTTCATAAGCTAGTGAAATGTTATTAGTGAAAACCCATTGGATTTTTTTTTTTTTTTTTTTCCCCCCAAACTTTTCCGGTACAGTATTTCTAACCACGTTATATAGAGAACTATGAAATTGACAGGCTCAGTAACTACTGGTCGTACGAGGATTGTACATATATAAATGGAAAGAGCGTAAAATACTCTACAACCTCCCAACAGCTGTATCTTCTGCTCTGCCATGTTCCTGTGTAACATATTGTAAACCAAACCAAAAAGTTAAAAAATTTCACCCAATTACCTTAGACTTTCACGTTTTCTCAACACCTGTTTTGTCGCACTTTGGGATATAATAATAAATGTATTATTGGGTCTCTAGGAATGTTTTATATACCATTGGAAAGCGCGTGAAATGCTCTGCAAAGCTATTGTCTCCTTTTTTTGCATTTGAGACACAGCCCCTTAGCATAGGTAGCCAACCACCGAGTACAAAATGATTGCCTAATTTCAGTCCCCTAATTACGCAATTAGATAAAAAAAATAAAACAATAGTTGTAAAACCACCTGTCCTGAGTTGTCTGATCCCTCTGAAAATATTATACAGTGCTTGGGTTTCGAACTATTCAACTTCAGAATTTGTTTATTTTCTAGCTAATTCCATCCTAATTCAGGAACTAATTGACTTAGAATAAAAAACATAAAACAAAAAATCCATGTTACATCATCCTCTATAAGTGTGCGAAATCTCTTTGAAATTGGACGAAGTTCAGTGTCCCTCCCTCCCCCCCCCATATTAAAAAGTGGCCGGTCCCCTTAAGGGGTCAAGATTATTGTAAAGTTTGCTGGCGCTACCTATAGTACTGTACATGGGATACAATAGTAATCCTTACCTACCTGGTAGTAAGTGTTCCTATATACAGTATGTACCTAGTTTATTCCATACCTACCACCTGAACCCTTGTCATTAACCCTCTCACGACCATAGGACGCAGAGGTTGCCAGATTAGCAATAAGAAATAGATTACTCTCACTGTTATAATTACCTCTCCAAAATTAGTTTTCTGCCCACAGCTAACTCAAAGACAACTGCAGAGGTTGTAGTAAACAAACTAAAGGTTTCTAGATACCCCTGACGGTAACAAAGGCTTTAAAGTATCCCTAATAGGCTCAAAAATTGTGTCAGGATGTGAGGGTTAACCTAACCTAGACCTAGTACGTGGAATACAAGACTAATCCTCACCTAACACCTAGTATGTGTTCATAGTACCCAGTACGTGGGATACAATACTACCCCTTACCTATCAGGTAGTAAGACTAGTGTTCCTAGTACTGTACCTAGTTTACTCGAAGGAAAATTGCGAATACCGTATACAAATCGGTGCCGTCTATAGGCGAGTATTGACAACCTTGTTACCAAAGATATTTCCGTACCATAATTTTTTTTATTAGGTTTTGCCGAGGGTTTAAACCATTTTCATATGATCTTTAGAAGTTTAGTGCATATAGATTCCATATTAGTCTTTAAATATAATAAAAACACAAAAAATTGTGGTAGCCTATACAAATAGTTAAACTAAATCTAGGACCTGTCTGATAAGAGTTTTTCCAAGTCGTTTAATTATTTTATTTTTTTTTTTATTTTTTTTATATAGGCTACCTTGGTTTTATATACAGTACTAAGGACCGTAGTACAGTATTTTACTTTTTACCCCTTGTCCAAAAATCTTATCCCCCCCCAGGGATGGAGTGAATACAGGATTCAAATACGAATACAGTACTGTACAAATTTAGATTTCTGAGAATACGAATATATTGTCTCGTCGAATACGAATACAAATATTTGAAAGTATCCATGAATTCATTCATGAATACTTATCGTAATATTAATCAACTTTTTTACTAGGCTATAGCTATTAAGTGTGGTACCGTAGCTTATGCAATGTTTAACTAATTTATGACTGATAAGACACTACCTGTAGGCCTATTTAATACTGGGATATCAACCTATATACTGTAGTGTAGTAACTAGATAATTATATGGTATGGTATAAAATTTGGGAATCTGACTAAATATGAACGATGCCATCTCTCTCTCTCTCTCTCTCTCTCTCTCTCTCTCTCTCTCTCTCTCTCTCTCTCTCTCTCTCTCTCTCTCTCTCTCTCTCTCTCTCTCTCTCTCTCTCTCTCTCTCTCTCTCTCTCTCTCTTTCTCCCCCCCCCCCCCCCACCCAGGCCAGATTATTCTAAGAATACAAATAATTTTTCCAAATATTTGAATACGAATGCAAATACTTTTTTCTTAATTTTTGATAATACGAATACCCAGAATTGCCGTACCGTATTCGAATGCATTTTAATAACAAAAACGGATGCTCCGTCCCTGCCCCCCCCCCCCCCCCCCCCCCCCACCCCCCCCCCCCACACACACACATACACACACTAGTAGGGAGATATCTAATTATGGCTGCCATGGAAATACAGAATGGGTTAAGGGGTTTGAAATCACATCTATTTTTGCAGTAGGGGGCCTAATTCACCACTTGCGAGTTTTATTCTATAATGAAGTTGGAGCTGTAGACATCGATATTTAGCAGTTACCAGCTAAAATGCGGTTGTAGTGCATTTATGAATACATAAAACCCAATTCAACATACTTTTTATCCATCAGACACCTACATTATTATTGTATTATTATTTGATATCGATGTTTACAGCTCCAACTTCCTTATAGACTGAAACTCGCAAGTGGTCAATTAGTTTTACCCCTTACTTTTGGTACCACCGCCGTTGATAGGAAGTGTTTTTTTGTTTTACAGTGCTTTTATATACTGCCCATATAATGCATTTGAGATAGTAATGACATGTATAGCAATGAAGTACTGTATATGTGTTATGACAAACCTATAACTAAAATCAATAGGTCCCGTATCCAGGTCACGATGTCAACCGAGAGCCAATTCAAAACCAATTATACAAAGTAAATTGTATGCTTTACAGTTTTCATTGTCTTTTTAAGTGATAAAGTACCGGTGTCCGAAACAATACTATTTTGTCAATATTTCTGTATTTCTTCTCATATTCATTCCAGTCTTGAGAAATAGTGTCCTGGTTTGACAACCCTGATGCAGTTTTTACCGCCATACACTCCCTGCTGATTAGCAAGGCTAGGGTGGGTGTCCTGATGAATCAGGGACTTGGTGAATAGTTGCCACAGATTGCTAGGCTGCACCGTTCACCAACAGCACTGACGTCTGCCAATAACTCACTGGCTGGCCCGAGGCTCGAACCGTCAACCTCACAGTTAGCAGGCGAACGCTCTACCAATCGAGCTACGGCCTGTGACCCTATCCAAGGACCGTTGGAATAGTATTTACTAATTATGCAACTATAGGTTCGTTTAGGGAAAATGAGGTTGTTCCCCCTATTGTTAAAAGGGAGGGAGGGAGGCTTACATATTTTTTTCCTAAACTTCTTTAACCCCTCATTTTCCCTGATCTTCATTTAAGAAAACTAAGTAATAGCTGTCCGTTTACTGATTACCGTATTAGAAGCCTGCATGTATAAGAGTTAGACTTTTAGTGTGTTTACCTTGTAAAGTTATTCTGCCACGGCAGGCCCTTTTCATACCCAACCTATCTCCTATATATGCCTATCTAATTTTATCTTAAAGCTCTCTAATGTTCTAATCACACATTTACAACTTTTACCAAACCAGAATATGCCTATCTTTTATGAAACTAAAGTTATCTAATTTGAAACCATTTGTTTGAATATCGCTATCACTGAGCTTCAGTAACATACCGGTACATGTTTTAACTGTCTCGAATGAATGTAAGCCTAATTTCTTTCTCCATATGGAAGATTTCTATGATGGATAATTTTTGTATTTTTGTTGTACTCCAAGGAATGTATGTCCGTTCTGTAATAAGGACATACAAATTGAACAGCATAAGAATGTTACCTCACTAAGGTTAGATGAGTTTCAAGATTACGTCTGCTGTTCTGTTACTCAATCTTCTAGATATAAATGATAGAACTGTCTTATTTTGAACACTGATGCATTTCTTGGTTGGTGATCTGGAAACGGCAACAAGTGTGAGTTGTACTGTAAATAAGGTATCCAGGGTGTCGAATAAAAGCAAAGTCCATTATTATTATTTTTTTTTTTTTTGTATGTACCGGTATAACTAAAATGATGGTTTATAGTTCAAATTATGTCTTGGGAAGGGATATAATGGCCAAAATAATGCCATTGCATTTACATTTGCCTGTATTCTCATATTCAAGTCTTCAAACAAAATTGCTCCAGTTTGACACCCCGATAGGTATCTTAATATAAATAGGACGACGATCAAACCAAATTAGCCTCTATCAAAGCAATTACTAAAAACAAATCAATCTATAAAAAAGTTAAAACACAATGTCTAAGCATACATGTATATAATTGCAGGTATATGCGGGAAAGTGGTGTTGGATGGGAAGAGGGGCGTCGGCTGACGTGGGACAGTGGTGCATGGGGCCATTCGTTCATGGCCGCCCCTTCGGGGATCATGGCGTCTGGTGATAGATAGAGAAAATATAGGACAGGAGGGCTGTTTTACAAGGTTATTGGTAGGCTACTAGTTGCCATGTTACGTTTGGTAAAAGTTGGCAAGGTATGAGTTTTCCAGCACCCTTCACTCGAGACCTGGTGAACGCTTCTGAACTACCGCCAGAGCTACGACTTTACATCAACAATATTCAACACTTAGGATATGCACTGTATATCTTGATTTTTTATGATTATGCAGGTTTTTATTAGACTGTAGATGACTACACTGTATTTATATAGTTAGGTAGGCCTAGTCATGAGAATTTCCATTGCTGCTAAAAATTACAAAGCATTATTATCATGGCAAAAAGGCATAAAAATACCTTTTTCTTTATTATTGTTATTGATGATTATGGGTGACTAAAATATATTAAGCATCAATATGCAATGACTAATATGTCGGATACATAAATTACAAAATATAGCTTATAGTAAAGAATTATTGATGGAGAGGGAGGGTGGAGAACTACGGGATATCGTCTTCTAAAAAGCCAGGTCGCTTACAGTACAAAGCAACCTATCGGGCAGCAACTCCAGGCTTATGTTGGTAGGGAGAATTTTATATCAAGGAGCTTACATTGAGCATGAAGGATTTCCATTGTCGCATATCCTATTTAAACCATGAATTCAGGGTCTCGAAGCAGACCCTTTCTATTTAGTCATCACTAAATCATACATACATAAATCGGACGACTTGCTTCCTGAGGAAGCACCCCAAAAGGGGATGGCCATGGCAGAAACTGCCTCGAGGCTCACAGACATGCCCCCACTGTCCCACTTCACAGTGCCACCTCCACCGGATGGATTAAGACCATTAGCACTGAAGGAGCAACCCAAGGATTATAGAAGAAAGGCTGGGAAAGTGAGAGGTCACAGTTCTGATAAATGAGCCGCGCACATGAGACAGCAGCACAGTCACAAAAGAAAACTAGAAGGTACCTAATAATTCATAATCCCTACCTTGTACTACGAACGCTATGAATAATCTACTGTATTCAACAGACAATAATTATAAGCATGACAGGCACAGCAGGGTGTCAAACAGGAGCAATGAATGAATGATGGTTTACAGGAAAATTAATATGAAAATTTGTCATTTTGGCCATTTTATCATTTATAAAGACATAATTTGAACTGCAAACCGTAATTTTTGCTGTACATAGAATAAAGAAAATAATGGACTCTCCTTTGTTTTGACACCCTGTATGACAGTTCAATAGACATTTCTAAATGCTACTGTAAAGGCCAGATCATCATGAAATTGTTGACTCGGAGTTGCCAACATAAAAAATTGCTGGGATCTCCAACAGAATATTCCTAGATGTCATAAATATACTGTACCCACCTACGTATTTAGTCAAAATATCCATTTTAATACAACTTTACAAACATAAGATACACCTGATAGTACAGTTCAGTATACAGTAAATTCAAAATTACTTATATATTCTTGTGTTGATTAGAGGTATATGTATATTGGTACTTGCATCATATAAGTCTTTTTCTTGCTTATACTGTATGTATATTTAATACTAAATAATTCAAATTGGTTTTTACCCATATTAATTCACTATCGAAGACGTTCCCTCTTTAACACCTCAGACCCGGTTGGTCTCTGAGGCATCCATAAAAAACACCCCCGTGGAACCTGGAAGGGCTATGATGCTCCGGCAGCTTGAAAGCCATCCGTCCGACTTATGTAAACAACAGCCGGTTGGACCGACGCCGCGCATCTCCGACCACAAGGAGAGGCGTCCTTGTTCGTGTGTGTCTGTATGTTATTGTTAAGTAGTCTATCTATCTATTGCCTGACGCCGTGATCCCCGAAGGGGTGGCCACGAACGAACCGCCCCCATGCACCTCTGTCCCCAGTCAGTCGACGCCCCTCCCCGCAACCAGCACCGCCTTCGTTCATGTAGTTCCTCACTCCATCCTTCCACCTCATATTCGGTCTACCTCTCCCCCTCTGTCCCTCCACCTCGCTCTCGTACACCCTCTTAGTCATTCTCTCGCTTTCCATACGTTCCATATGGCCGAACCATCTCAAGTTGTTCCTTTTCACACTTTCCAGCACATCTACCTCCAC
This sequence comes from Paralithodes platypus, assembly GCA_032716605.1. Classification (NCBI taxonomy): domain Eukaryota; kingdom Metazoa; phylum Arthropoda; class Malacostraca; order Decapoda; family Lithodidae; genus Paralithodes; species Paralithodes platypus. The sequence goes on from CM064505.1 coordinate 45,580,695, forward strand.
ACCACACCTCCTTCTTACTTCCTCATTAGTCTGTCTATCCCTCCATGTAACTCCGCACGCACTCCTTAAGTAATTCATTTCCACTGCTCTCACTCTTGGTCTGAGTCTCTCAACCAACGTCCATTGTTAAGTAGTGAAAAGTAATTATAAGTGGCTGATATCGCCACAAAGTTATCTCCACGGAAATCGTCATCACAACTGAACCAGTTGACTTAGAGAGCTCTACTCAACGCCATTCTACAGGTACGAAACACATCTACGCTTGGGGATGCGCGGGAATGCGGGAGCAGTAAAAATAACAAAGATACGGTAGCCTAGGCGTAGACATTTTTCGGCCAAAACCCCCGGGTTTCGGTATGGAATACAAAGCCGGGTCTGAAGGGTTAATCTAGCGTCCCCTCATTGTGCAGATTTCCTAACTACGGCAACACTGCAGACAAGCCTGGCGTGCATATATCTAGTACAGTATCTAATAAGGAGAATTAACGGAGGTCTTTTGGTTGTATGCTCCACGACTGGTGCCACCAAATCCCTAGGACGCGCACGGACCTTAACGCTTTTATCTCCATATATCTATTATCCTTGGAGCAGTTCCACCATCGTTTTGTTATTTTCTTTACCCCCATGAAGTCCCTGGCCGGAAGCATACCGAGCACAGGAATGTTCTGAAAAGAACCAGTGGTCCAGGCTCACAGCCTCATGTGAGGCACAGAAAAAAAGCAGCAAAGGAGGCCAGGTGCTTAACCCTTAAAGATCGGGGCCCGGCTTAAGTCCGAATCGAAAAATTTTGACTTACGTGGCGGGGCCCGCCTTAAGTCAGAGTGCAATATTGGCTCTGAGAGAGAGAAGAGTGACTGGAGGAGCATGGGTTACCTCATGACCGATCGCCACGGCCGCCGTGGACCTACTGAGATTTACTCTACTTACATCCACCCTCACTCCCTCGCTACATACGTAATTATATAAAGAAATTACCATATTTTAGCGATTTTGCCCTTCGGTTGCACGATCGTTGAAGGATGGTTCGGGTGTCATTGGAAAGCTCAATTTACGCCCTTTCAGGGACACATACTTGTATTACGCTCTGGGTCTTGTTTATGCATGAAAAAGAGCACGGAAACAACCCCGTTTATGGTAAAAAAAAAAAAAACGCTGTGCGGCACGGTCAAATATACCGCCTAGCCCGCTCGTAAGGTGCTAAGCTTAAGCCTATCCTGTATGTAGGCTAATGAAGTCTCGCAATACCTTTCTGCCTAGAATATTCTTTTGCTGGCCAACTTAGTCCAGAATATCTTTGCAGTACAGTAATTAACCCTTTCTGGTCCGGGGATTGCCGTTTAGTATTCAAAATAGAATTCTCTTTTACATTTTAATTTAAATTATCTCCAAAATTAGTTTTCTGCCCACAACTTGCTCAAAGACAACTGCAGAGGAGGTTAAAGTAATTAAACTTTCTAAACACCCCTGATGGTCACAAAGGTTTAGTGTATCCCTGTAGGACTCCATCACGTCCACACGTGCGTGAAAAAGGTTAAGAAACTGCAATGAAAATTTTATATTAAGTTCCTAAAATGGGTCTATCTTTGCTTTGTGCAGTTTTATTATACTAGTTGGGAGTTACTACTGTCTACGACCAGTAGTCTAAAATGAAGCAGAAATAATGTTTGTAGGCTGACTAAGAGTCGAGGCTTTAAAATACTGTAATGAAGATTAGGCTGGGTCAAACTCCTTCCATATGATGACCTTAACCCTTTCAGGTCTGGGGGTTGCCGTTTAGTATTTAGAAATAAAATTATATATCTCATAATTACCTCCAAAATTAGTTTTCTGCCCACAACTCGCTCAAAGACAAAGTTCTGCATAGGTTGAAATAATTAAACTAAAAGTTTCTAAACACCCCTGATCACAAGGTTTTTAAAGCATCCCTGTATGGACACAATCTCATCCAGAGGTGTGCGAAAGGGTCAAAGTAATTTTGGGTAATCTAGGACTTATGTATATAATTTTGGTTAATCTAGGCCTACCTAAGTTAGTAAATGGCTCCGATGACAAATAAGATTCTTAAAGATTCTTCCCGAATGAGACGATTCAATGCCTTAGTAATTCCAGCTACAAGGCTTAATGTTCAAATGGGTGTAACCTTATTCCTGCTCACGACTACTATTACCTAACTTGACTTGGCTTCACCACACTGACTGAAAAGGGAAAAAGATACGGGCAAGAATGAGGAGTGCTTCTACGTGGGGGAGTTTGATTTTTAATTGATTTAACTAGTACTGGTACCTGCATGTATGTAGCTACCATACTTCTTTTAATGACTTGTATATTGTAGCTACCAACACAATTTTATTTAGATACAATAGTCTAACTAAAATATGATAGGCCTACGCTTACTGTGAGTTAACAAACCCTCACTGATATACCCTAAGATTGTGGGAGAGATATTTTTGTTATCAAAAGCTGCAATGTTTGTTCGTGCTCCCGTATCGACCATTCCTGGAACTTGTTCTTTTAAATATTAGTATTGTACTGTATTCCTATATTTCAGCCCTCTGCTATCACTGATGGATTTGTAGTTTCACTAGAAAGTAAACCAAGTGTAGTTGCAGACCTGTCATATTTTGGCTTGGGCTGGTACTTGTTACCGGTACTGTACTATATACTATCTTTGTCTAAACTCAATGCATAGTATGGTACTTTATTTCAGAGATGGTTAACTGAAGTAAAAGGACCTTGTAGCACTTTCAGTTCAGTGATGGCTTTTAAATTGCCTACTAGTAGTTAGTTTATTTTGACCTTGAGCAAGGTTTCTTGTAGTAGAGAGAGCAAGAAGCCTTGGCAATGTCAAAGGTATTAGTGAAGTGGCAAAGTACAACGGTGATAGGTCAGCAAGTAGGGGGTATATATTATTGGTGTTGGGTGATATGATTAGCAGGTGTAGGAGTTATTTGATGATTGGGTGTAATTTAACTATGAAGTATATTTGTTTTAGGTGTATTATTGGTTATAAAGAAATCTTTAACCCCTTTGAAAGGTGTGGAATACTGTAGGTAACTAGTGACCGGTGTGTGGAATAGGTGAACTAGTGACCGGTGTGTGGAATAGGTAAACTAGTGACCGGTGTGTGGAATAGGTGAACTAGTGACCGGTGTGTGGAATAGGTAAACTAGTGACAGGTGTGTGGAATAGGTAAATAGTGACAGGTGTGTGGAATAGGTTAACTAGTGACAGGTGTGCCGTAAATCTCGTTACCGTATATTGTGAACTTATATTTAACTGAATTGGGGTTGTTGTTGTTGTTGTTGTTGTTCCCCAAGCTGCCTGGCCGAACAGCCCCAAGGCCCCGAGCAAGGCCAAGGCCATAACTGAGTGCCCTCACCGAACTGGATTGGGGTTGATACCGATTACAGATGGTATTGGTGGTATAGGTTTTGGTTAATAATGTTATACGATCATTAAGGTAAATTAGTAGAGCGTGCCCTTTTTTCCCCAAGCCCTTTCTGTTAGCCCAACTACTGAAGGTCCTTGCAGAACTAAAAAAAAAGTCTAATGCTAGTAACCTAGAATGATAAATGGCATTGTGGTTTACGGACACAATAAACATCCCATATACAGTATGTAGTTTTCAATTTTGATATAGAGATTACCTTTTCTATAGTAACCATATCCAAATAATTGCACCTTTCAATCAGAGACTTTTTTTTTTTTTTGTATATACCAAATACCCCTACTAATATGATTTAAATTAGCAGATATTTGTAAGAGGCTTCTCAGTATTGGAGATGTTTGTAAACCTTTGGATCCTTTGAGAAATACTTCTAATGATAGCCATCTGAAATTTGGAAGAATGGTGTCATGGTATATGGACAGGGTTAACCTTCCCAAGGTCATTCACATTTGATTTCTAAACTGACATTTCCTACACTAACATTGTCCTGCTTAATTCCCCCGCTGTCCAAACAGATCACAAGGACCAGTTTAGTTATTTGTGGTTGTATAAGAATCTTAACACTCATTTAGATGGATGCCAATTTTTACTTTATTCTAGAACTGGATAGTAGCTATATTCATTGCTGTGGGAAGATCAAGGTGGCTGAAGAGTAGATTTGTGTGTTTATTTGAAGTATGAAAACTACTTAATCATAGGCTACTTAGACTTTTCCCCATCAGTTTCATGTAGAATGAAAACAAATAGGTTAACATGGGTGTGTGTGTGAGACAAGTGTGGATGATATTGTAGAGTATTTAAAAATATATTTTTGTGAATTATATTTATTATTTTAAATTATGTATTACCAGTATTGAACTGTTATCATACCGAATCCAAAGCACATTTCCAAATCTTATTTGCAACTGTTTGTACATTAGGCAAGTTATTTAGTGATCCTCCTAAATGGATTACATGAAGCCAGACTGCGTTGTTGAAGACACATCAGAGGTCAGTGACCTTGGTAAAAACAGATTTTTCTTCTAAGTTGTGGTGCAGGATTGTTGGAAGTAACCCCTTCAATGCAAAAGCATTTTTTTGTTCTGGCTAATACTAAAGTAGGCTACCGGTATATCCATGTACTGTATTCAATAGCCTTAATCTGGGCTTCACTCTGAGCTATGATTTACCTAACTTCAGAGCAAAGGGGAGAAGTAGCTTTGACCTTTGACAGTACATACATTGAGACTTGACAAAGCAAAGTTAGGATCAGTGTATTGCTCCCAGTAGTGTCATTTGATCCCTGGAGGTGATAATGTGGTGTTTGAGCCAGAGTCTTCCTCGTAACTACTTATTTGTGTATGAAGGAGACAAAAGGTCTTCAACAAGTGTATCCCAAGTGGAGTGAGAGCCATTTTAAACTTTTTAATTTTTAGTGAAATGGATAGCTACAACCACCAGTGGGTGACCAGGGTAGTCGCCTTTCTTGAAGATTACATGTGCGAAGATGAAATTGGCTTATGAATTTAATTGCCTGAGATAGTCATGGTTGTCTCTGTGTTGGTGATTTATTGTAATAAGATAACTATTAAAAGCAATGCATTGTCTTGTTTGGCTGAAAGTTCAAATCTTGCTTAGCGGTTACCGGTTAGTGCTCATGACTGCATCTCTGCATAATTTAGATAAATTTGAACTAAGTTTTATGATGTTTTTGTCAGCTGAGGAGAACATAAGTATTGTTACAGCCAATGAAGATATTTTTCTTGTTTCAGACACAATGGGAGACAAGGAGGAACAAGTACAGCGGGCTAAGCTGGCGGAGCAGGCGGAGAGGTATGACGACATGGCTGCGGCGATGAAGCAGGTCACAGAAACAGGCAAGTACCGTACCCCTTATATCTAGACTAGGTGCGAATTTTCAAGTCTTGGAAGCAGATACTGTGACTGGTTGTCAGAATAAAATACAATTCAGTAAAACTCTTACGAACCCTGGGGATCTGGTACCATATCCACAATGCTTGGGCTAATCTTTGGACAGCTACCGTACCAGTAAATGTCTGGGGAGGGGGGGGGGGAGTGTATCCAATTTAAGTCAAAACATTTGGTGCTTGTCAGAAAGGTCTGGAAGAGCGATGTAAAACCTGAAAACGCAAGAGGGGGTTATATTGTACATAAACCTGTGTAGTAGCAGTGCAAAACAATTTGTAATTGGTAATATATTTTAATTATTTATATCCAATCACATCTTGGCAATCAAAGTTATTACAATAGTTTCTCGCCTGGTTAAGATGAACAATGGTTGAACAAGTACTGGTTCTGTTTTTCATACATTTAAAAGCTATGATCAGCAAATTTATTATTCCTAATCCTTACCCCAATCCTGTCTCCCCAACCTTTGCATCTTATTTCTTGTTCAGTACCCCCATAAAAGAAACATCAGGTAGGAGATCAAATTAAGTAGGCCTACCGGGAATTGGCTTGTGTTCATTGAGGTTTCACTGGGCATATACTACATATATACTTCATCTAGTGATAAAACTGACTACTGTACTTTGGTGTACTGCACATCTGTTGCATTAAGGCAACTTTGTGGCTCCATCAAACCATTTTGCTCCATCAAACATTGTGCTGCTGTTTCATAAGATTGATAGTGTCCTCAAACTTGAAAGTGTTTAACGCAATGACTGCGGCACTTGTCATATGACAATTGCTTGGTCACCACTTTGCCATACAGGGGTTTTGGACTAAAAGTATCCTTCATTCCCTGCACATTTTCATGTATAAGGAAGAGCTAGAATGTATTTCAATGATATATCCCTGAAAACAGAGGAATAGACCTTTCCAATGACATCTGTATCATGTCTGTACGACCACTGGTTTCCATGCAACAATATTGCACAGGTGACGCTAAATAGGTAAAAAATAGCGAGTTTTCGCGGTTTTCGCTATTCCCGAGTCTGTAAGGGAGTTGGAGATGTCTCCCACTACCACTAGTGATGGCCCAGACACAGGGGGGCTATGGATGTGACCGTTCAGCGATGCTTATACTCACTCGCCTGCCTCCCAGGCTTGTTCAAGGCAGAAATTCGGCAATTGGCATGTGACAAGTGCCGCAGTGATGACCGTATTTTTTTATATAACGGCTTGCAGTCATTGAGTTAATAAATCAGTGAAGAAAATTAATTTGTGAAAGCCAGTGGTTGGGGTGTCATCCCTTGGACTGAAATTAAAATCTTATTTATATAAATTTGACATACCAGATTGTGATTGAAAAGAATTAAGTGGATCAGTCAACACTGGGTATGGCTATTTTTAATGAAGTAAATGGCAAAATGTGTGGAGACGGATTCTTGTGCTATGTTGAACCCCTTCGGTGGAGTGCCAGTCTACAGATACGAAGGGATACGTTTTGAGATTGTGAATTCTCTAGCAGTTAAAATAACAAAGATAGGGCTAGGCCTATTAAGACTTTTTTTTGGCCAGATCGCCCGGATCTGAATGCTGTCCTTAGGAAGGCGAGCCCGGGCAAGAAGGGTTAAGGACGCTTTCAAGCATAGGATTTTAAAAGGACGCCCGGACTCCGGGCCTTCGCAAGGTGCGTCCTTTTAAGATGCTGCCCAGGCAGGAAGGGTTAAGTAGGTAAAAAATCGTAACTCCTAACTTCTGTAACTGAAAAATGGCTAGAGCATATGGGATGTGAATTTTCACACCTCTTCCCTGGCTGTCTCTTCCCAAATGGTAGAAATACTTACTCAAATATCCTAATCGTTTGAGTTAAAGAGGCGAGTGGTCAATATTATTGGCCTAATTATAATGAATAGACTGTATACTGGGAGTAGTACAGTCAGAGTAGTGGCCTACCTCAAATTTCAATCTGGGTTTTCTCTAGAAGTTAAAAAGTATCCTTAGCAAGTTGGCAGGCATAAACAAATCCTTTATATATATATATATATATATATATATATATATATATATATATATATATATATATATATATATATAAAAAATAAAGTGATGTTCGGGAGTATTATTGTATCAAAGCAAGAGGAAAATTAATTTGGAGTTATGAAGGTCACACAGCTTTTGTGAGTGCATTATACATTGTTGTACAATAGCCAATACAGTAGGTTTTGGCAATTTGTAAGCAATAAAAGGAAGATACTGTATATACAATTTGGATCGGGCTATACAGGTACGGTAACTATAATCCATTTAGCACGATTATGGTTTCATGAATTTTTAATTACGGTACCATACCCATAAATATTGTGGATAAAATTCCCTTGAAGCTTCCCTACCATGGCTCAGTAGTCCCTTAGTTGTCACAAGCGTTGATGATATTGGCTAGATCCTATTTGGCAGAAAATTTGCAGGTTAACCTTGACAAGTTGATATGGAGGCCTATTATAACACCTGTATTGGTTACTTTCGATAATTTGTTCAGTTTCAATCCTTTAGAATAGTCTACTTTAATCATTAGGATATGAAATGTAACTGCTCTGAGAATAGAAATGCAGTGTGCTGTGAATACTTAGAGATCTAAAAGTTCTACATGCATGATTGAAAACAGATTTCTGATGTCATAGCAGTTGACTCTTTCAAGAGTACTTAGGGAATTAACCCTTTTGAAATGAAGGACACCTATACTTTGTAGATGCCTTCAGACTATTACTCCTAAAGATCACACAGAATAGTAAATTGGCTATCTCAACTAACCTGACAAATCCCTCTTGGATAAATAATATTTTCTGAAATCATGTTGATATATGCTGGGAAAACTCGCCTGATCCAAAGTTTATTTTTTTTATTATTATTATTCCCCCCCCCCCCCCCCCCCCCCATTGAGTGGCATGTGCATCTGGAGAGAGACTTGCCTACACAGTTAGTGTGGATCTGTCTACAGTCAAGACTAGAGGTCCTTGACCCTCTCATGACTAGCATTTTTCAGGCATCCACTATGCTTCGTTGATTTTTAACCCACAAAGTAACTTTCAACCTATTGCCTTGAGAAGATAAAGGAGGTTTTGGGGTCTATTTAAAGTATGGTTAGCATGCTTCATTGTAAGCTACTTAATTTTGTCCCCATCCCTTTCCTTTGCATAATTTTTTTTAAATTACAAAACACTTAAATTTGACCATAGTTTTGCCTCATTAGCATTACCCATTTTTTGTATGGAGACTTAATCCAATATTGACCTTTTGTTTTTTGGTCGTTCAGTGTGTTGAACTCGATAGCACATCTGACCGAATTGTCTCCTAGATAAACCATAGAGGAAATCTGGGTGTTCGCCTTATATGGTGGCTCACTTCGTTCCCCCTCGCACAGTAGAAATAAAATTTAATTAAAACTTTGAAGTTGAGTTATGTTGGTGCAATTTGGCTGCATTGGAGAAAAATCAAATGTCCAGTTCAATTAAAGGGAGTTGGGGGTTTGTAATGATTAGTTGGAATTGTGAAACTGCAGAAATGTTAAATTTCTTAAATAATGAGTGAAGATTGAAAGTTACTGTGATGCAGTTTGACTTTATGGCCGTGTGAGGTAAAACTGATGCTAATTTCAAATATGTGCAAAATATTGTAGGAAAATATGGAGCATGCTAATGTGGGAAGTGTTATTGAAACTGAAGATATTTCTACAGGTCCTTGCTGTTTGAAAATGCAGGAGTGAACCTAATTACTATTCTAGAAATGGATAAATAGCATAATGCTTTGTGTGCGGAATTTAGGTGTATCATAGGTTCCAATCCATGGAGTACCACATGTATTCATTAATTTCATTAATTAGGTTTATTTGCAAGTTAATTGGTGGGTTGGTGATGATCTGAATTAATTATGCGATAAGACCAAAGGATGCAAAGAAAATTTAAACCATTTAATCTTTCAAATATGTGGTTAACACTGGATTTACTTTATGGTACCAGTACTGTAATTTGTGATGACACCTATCTACATTTGTTTTTATTGAGCAGTAGCTTTAGCATCCAGTTGAAAATAGTGTTGATAAATATGAATTGCGTACCATACTGTGAAGTAACTCTTACAAAACATTCATAAGCCTTTACAAATAATGTAATCTTCAACAATCCTACTGGCCCAACGTGGTGGCTCCTTGATACTCCTTCACCTGTCTTACACTAGCGTATGGCTACCGCTCCCCCATTGACCTTCCCCACCTTTCATACCAAATTGATTTTATATTTCTAGATTAAACTGTTAAAATGTTGCAGGATAGAATGACAAATGGTGAACTGAGGAGACGTTTTGGTATAAAGAGTATTAGCGAAGTGATGCGTACAAGTAGACTGGGATTGTATGGACATGTGGAGAGAATGGATGAACAAAATTGGGTGAAAAAGTGCAGGTCTGTGATTGTGGAGGGAGCTGCGCCAAGGGGTGGACCGAGGAAGACCTGGGATCGGATTATACGTGCCGATCTCAAATCCAAAGACTTGACAAGTGAAGCAGCCCTTAATAGGGTTGCCTGGAACGCCACCATTAGGACAAGAGACTGAATCTGCACTCGGTCTTAAAATTTTATGTTTATATGAGGAACACTAGTTTTACTATAGGCTACTAACATCTAATTGTTGCCTGAAAAATGCTGTTATTTATGAAAACTTTATTTGTGTGACAAAATATATGTACACTAGAGGAAAAAACATTGTTTACACTGGTTAGTTGAATAAAATTTGAACGGAATGATCGGGTGAAACTTACGTCTGTACCGGTACTGTATTATCACAGGATTTCGGCCCACTTCCAGAATGCTTAGAGCGTTAGTGTAAAGATTGTTTTTTCCTAGACTATAGTAATAATATTGGTGCTGCCACCCCAGTACTTTTACTCACTTTTCCCATTTGAAGCTTCTATCAGTACTTTCTTTAGCTGAAATAATAATAATAAAATGCCTACATACCATAATACTAAACTATTATTCATAAGACGCTAATATAAACAGTATACAGTCAACCCTCGAATGTGCGGACTAATAGGGGGTGACCCATGTCCGCACAATGAAAAAGTCCGTACATGGGAAATAGAGTTAATAGGCCTAGGCTATACGATGTTTTCTAACCCTAACCCTTCCCGCACGGGCTCTCCATCCTAAGGACGTTGTTGAGATCCGGGCGATATGGCCAAAAAACTTATTTAATAGGCTACCCTTATCTTTGTTATTTTAACAGCTAGAAAATTCCCAAGCATCTCTAAACGTACTGCTGTTTCCAATCTGTAGACTGACGTTAAGTAGAGCTCTCTAAGTCAACTGGTTCAGTTGTGATGACGATTTCCGTCGAGTGTTTCGAGGCGATGTTAGCAATATGATGACACGGGCAGGCAATTTCCCGCCGAAATCGTCTAAATACTGTACGATGATGTAACCATAAGTACTATATATATATCTTATATACCGGACAACTTTTAAATTAATGGTCTTTTGCCCGATTTGTCCGGTCTTTTGGGGACTTGTCCGCATCGGCTGTTGGGTCCGCACAAACCGAAGTCCGGTCAACTAGGGTCTGCCCATGGGAGGGTCGACTGTACTTGACAAAGCCGATTAGTGAACCTCGCATCCATTGTGGTTTGTTTACTTCTGATGGTAGTATTGATCGGTCTCGGTGGGAATCTAAACTCTCATCTCTGCTGAGTTTGTTTACCTAATAGAACAGTTAAGGTCCCATGTATTAACCCTTGTCTAGCGGGGTGTTTTGGGCTCATTTGGGCATATTCAGGCCCTCCTGAATGATCAATCAAGTATCTGCATGAAAAGAAATTTATTCAGCAAAAAACTAGGCACTAGAAGCTTCAAAATGAGACCAGAACGAGCTACGTAGCACTCGTGGTTCTCTTGCAGTGATGCCACGAACATGGGAGTTTAGCGTATAGCGGTATATTTTTCCCAGCTTTGCTCACTACTGGCTACACTGCCGGCCTCTCGAGAACACAGGGAACATGAGTTAATGGGCGGCGGTAAGCCCTGGGAGTCGGCTGCCTGGCCCGCTGCGCTCCCGGCCATTTGCACTCAATTTTAACCCTTTAAAAGCCTTAACCCTTCCTCCCCGGGCTGTCTTACCAAATGACGGTCGCCCCTACCCGGGCGATATGGCTGAAAAACGTGCCTAGGCTACCGTATTTATGTTATTTTCACTGCTAGAACTTTCCCATTCATCAATAATCGTAGTGCGGTTTTCAATCTGTATTTTGGCATTGAGTAGAGCTCTGTAAGTCAACTGGTTCAGTTGTGATGACGATTTCAGTGGAGCCAATATTGCAGAGATGTTGCCAATATGGGGGCTTTTTAGACACTAATTTCGTCATGACGTCAGAACAATAACATTGAGGAGTCTTCTCCTTCTTGTTTTCGGAGGTGCGGTGACGAACACTTGGGTTTGTTGACATACGTCGTACACACGGCGTTCGGACCAAGCTTAATTAGGCTATTAAGCTCATGCCTTAGATAAGGCATACCGGGTAGTGGCCCTTCTTTCGTGCTGTCCTTACCTAAGGCAGACCGGGTAGGAAGGGTTAATAATGCTCCTAACTTGCTGCAAATTGGTGCACGACTTGAAGTCGAGCGCCGCCAATAAGGGGTTAATACACATTAATATGTTTGAGGAAATTATAATTAATAATACTAGTAAAGGGCAAAGGAAACTACGGTACATTTAACTGTAAACCATGGAAATAATGTTTAAGTCGGTAGATTGTCGGCCAGCTTAGCAACTTGTCCCCTCAAGATGCGTGAGAATCTTCAGTCTGTTCTAATGTTTTGTTCTGTAAGATGTGCAGGATTGTTTCTTCTCTAATAATTAATATTTCATTGTTCCTTGGCCCAAATAGTACGCAAAAAACAATTACTTGAAAGAATCCAAATGTTATACAGGGTACCGGTATTAGAAAGTGGGTCACTATACTAACTTTCCGTTATTGTGGACTATGTTATTGGCGAGATCCTATTGTAGTTTATGTACCTTGTACTGTATATACGGTACCTGTACAATGTTATATAGTGAATTTGGTATGTTATGTTATGGAATTAATATAAAGTATGGTAAACCCCACATTCACTTATTTTTTAATTTCCACAAAACTTTTACAGGTATTCTATTTTAAAGAGACATCTTTTATCATTGTTTGACAAACTAATATGCTATAGTACAGATTGACCATGATAGATTTAGTTCTACCAATCTTGTCCGATTCCCTCCATTACCCCCACTCATCACGCCAGGGATGGGGCGATTACATGAGTAGTGCAATTGATTACGATTAAAAGCTTTGTAATCATGATTATAATAGTTTTTACTTTTAATGTAATAGTTGAATCGTGGAATGTACAGTTGGTCAAAGTTCCAGCTGACCCACCCTCGCTCTGGGGCTTGCAGAATTATCTGGCAATACTGGTGTAGAAAGGAAGTGTCTTACAAAGATTGGGATAGGTAGATCTGATTTCGGCTATAACATTGTTAGAACATATACTAAACAAGGGAAAGTAAGCCTATCTCAAATAAAAATGCATACATCGCTATGTATGATCCCGAACATTCACCCAAAGTTCGTAGATTTGCTTAAATATTAAAATTATTATATCCACTGATTGGCAACTACACCAGTATTGCCAGCTAATTCTGCGAGCCCCAGAGCGAGGGTGGGTCAGCTGGAACTTTGACCAACTGTACTAGTTATTTCCGTGTAAAACTTTACCTCAACTTCAAATTTTAAGAAGTTTAATATGGTACCGGTACCTGAAATAATATATTGGCTAATGAACTTCACTGAATGTAGAGAGAGCATCATCGATAATTTCAAACCATAATGTAATGCAAATCTAAATGTGTGTACTGAGTACTCTGTACTGGTGTAATTGTAAAAGTAATCATTATAATGATTGCTTTTTTAGAATACTCTTACGATTATTACATCCCCAATTATTAGAAAGTAATTGATTACAATTACTTAAACTGTAATAAAGATTAGCCTACAAATTACAATTACCCCATGCCTGCATCATGCTGCCCATGACGAGTCTTCCAATAGGTCTTGCAGAGCCAAGCTAATTCATAATCCCTGTCGAAAGCGAGTACCAGCTCTGCCGACATATCAATGTTTCCATCTTTATTTTAACTTTCGGTGAGTTATTCTACAGTTTCAACCAGTTATTAGCACAGTTTGGATTGAACCTGTCAGAAGTATGCAAATAAATCCTGTCAACGAATTTAATTCAAATAAAATTCAAAATTTTGAATGTAGGTCTCACAGTAATGACTGATCACACTAAGTTTGAGAGGTTAAGTATTTTCATAATTTTCTCGCTTTCTGTACAATGTACTTCTTTTTACTTCAATCGTAGATGTTATTCGGTTTAGGATATACCTCTAGGAATTAATATATCAATTAACCCTTTGACTTCCATAGACTCTCCCTTAGCTCCAGTTGTATCCAGTGCAAAGGTCTGGGGGGGGGGGGGGGGGGAAACTATTTAGCAACTTTTGATTAACTCAATTTATTTAATTGTGAATGAGTGGCAACATCTGTGAAACTCTTACTTCATGACTCACCCCTTGCATGCATAAAGAGGCAACATAGTGTTTGTGTAACTCCAAGGCAAAATTAATTTATATGCAGTCGACGTTAAGTGTTTTAAGTGCACTCTATTTAGGTGATGTCAGACAGTGTATACTTTTAGCTCCTTTAGTAGGCCTAGTGATGGTGTTCTAATATCCTAGCAAACTAATTGTACAGTTGTCTTCAGTTCAAGAAGATGAAATTAAAGGAGCATAGGCTATATCAATTAACCATTGAAATTGGTAACTTCCTAAATAATATTGTATGATGGCCACAATAATATAGTATTCACTGCTGATATTTCGCTTTCCTTTTTTAGCAAATAGAATATTGCTCTTGGTATATTATTATGGCACAAGATAATGTTTAAATATACTGTACTGCATACTGTAGTGTTAAAATAGTTCCATAGAATGTACACTTTGCATTATTATTGGTGTGCCGTTGGGCCATTTTATCACTTAGACTTAGGATACCATCTTAGAACATACGGCAGATCCCTTTCATGCCCAACTCATCTCGTCCATGTGCCTATCTACTTTATCTTGAAGCTCTCTTATCGTTATTGATCCTACTATAGCACTCTGTAGCCTATTCCGTTTCTCTTCACGTTCTCTCTCGCTTCAGATGTTACCCAAATTAACTTTTTTTTCTTTACAGGGATGCTCAGATTACCGGTACTAGAACTCTTGTAGTTGTTGATTTCTGATTATTGTAGTGTTAATTTTTTTTTTTTTTTTACATAGGTGGTTCTCAAATGGGAAATGGACTGCAATTACCAATATTTACTTTAGCTGGTTTATTTTGATATTTGTTTAAGTGATGGAGCCTTCCAATTAATAACTTTCCTTACCTGTATCATTTTATCTTCTTTATAATTAACCTAGATTGTTTTTCTCTTTGCAGGGGTGGAGCTCTCAAATGAAGAGAGAAATCTATTGTCAGTAGCATACAAGAATGTTGTTGGGGCCCGAAGAAGTTCCTGGCGAGTTATTTCCTCCATAGAACAAAAGACAGAAGGTTCAGAACGAAAACAACAAATGGCAAAGGAATACAGAGAGAAGGTGAGTTTCTTATTATCCTTGATATACAGTATATACAGTACTGTATTAAGGGGGATGGTTCACTTTTTGGTAAAAAAAAATCATTCAGTTATTATTTTTCTAGTTTCCTCCCTAACCTCCATCAAACTTTAAAAAAAAGAGAAGAAGAAGGACCCCCTTAAAGATATATTTGTAAATTTTTCGGTATAAAAATTTCAAATTACAGGCTCGCTATCGCTCACCTGGAAAAAATACACCTAAAAGACAGTCTTAATATTGACAAAGGGGCAAAAGGTCTTAAAGGTGGGGGCTCAAGGGTTGAGGTAAACATGGACAAATAATTGCCAACCTGCATATAATTATCTTGTAAAATGCAATGTCACTGAAATTATTATTAACAATGGTATAAAGGATTTTGCTGATCGTCTATACCGGGCCTGTGACGTCATAGTGACGGCTTATACTAATGCCTTATAGTTAAATTACTAATTTTATATATATTTAATTATACTAGATACCGGTATATCATGTTTGTTTTTTCTCACCCACAGGTCGAAACAGAACTTAGGGAAATATGCCAGGACGTTTTGGTGAGTACAGTACGATGTTTTGTTTAATGTAGAGGGAAGAAGTTTTCTGTACAGTAAACCCTCAAATTACGTGGGGGATGCGTACTGCGCTGTCGGCGCGTAGTTCTATTTGCGCGTACATTGAAGTTAGATATTTTTGCCTCGATTGTGGTTCAAGCGTAGCTATGATTGCGCGTGTTTTGAGGGTTCACTGTACAGTACTTGAAAAAAGTTCCCATATCTTAATCTATCCCAACATTTGTCTTTGAGGATACATTAATGTGTGGTAGTAAGGAAACTTGAATTATTATTATTTTTTTATAATTACCTCTGCCAGTGAAGTTGGACGGAAGTTGTTATTGCTTCGGTTTGTCCATCGCAAAAAATATAATGTTATGAACCCATTTTCATGAATTTTGGTGGGCAGACAGGATATGCACCAAAGAAGAAGCCATTCATTTTAGGTGATCTGGAAATTTTTCAGAATTGGGTTGGCTGATTAAGATATGCGCTATGAACAGATTTTCACATAATTTGGTAGGCAGATTGGATATGCTCCAAGGATTAAATGATTCAGTTTATGTGATCTTAAGATTTCCACGAAATTGGTGAGCAGATAGGATATGCGATAAGGAAAACATTATTAATTTAGGAGGCGATCTGGATCATATCCTGGAACCTAGATCCAGAATTTTGTTTAGGCCTGTGATATTAATGGTAAAGAACCAGCCAGCGTAGAGTTCTGTGTTCTACCGAATGCCGCTCTAGTTTGTTTGTCTGGAAATAATAACTCAAAGTTTTTAACCAATTTTCACAAAATTTGGTGTACAGATCGGATATACACAAAGGAAGTGATTCAATCTAGGAGGCGATCCAGAGATTTTTCACAAAATTTGGACAAATAGGATATGCACCAAGGAAGAGGTGATTCAATTTAGGAGGCGATCTGGATCATATTACCACCCTTGCTAAAACAGCTTACCAGAAGCTGGGTGTGCTCAACCGCCTTCAGGGGTTCTTTACCCCTGCACAGCTTCTTGCTCTGTACAGGGGTACAGTGCATCCATGTATTGAGTATTGTTTGCATGTGTGGGGAGGATCCTCTCACACAGCACTTCTTGACAAGTAGAAAAGAAAGCCTTTAGTCTTATTAACTCGTGTCCACTCACAGATTCTTTGCAATCTCTCTTCGCCACAATGTTGCATCTCTCTTGCTATTCTTGCGCTATTACAATAATCTGTTACTCAAAGCTCTGTGTATACCACCTCCTCTACATAAAGTTTGTAGCACCCATCTGTCAACACAATCGCACCCCTACTCTGTGCAACTCTCCACCCCAAGAGTGAAATTATATTCCCAAGCTTTCTTCTATTCAACAGTTGAGCTCTGGAACTCTCCCCTCATCCATCTTCCCCTATTCCTATGACTTCAATGTTTTCAAACTCAATATGTCCATGCATTTTGGCTCAAATTCCTCGATATTGTCCCTATCACCCTTTAAACTCTGGGGAGGCACTTGTCACGGCAGCTCTGCCTTTTGTCGCCCTCATCCACATAGAAAAAATATATTCTGGAACCCAGATCTGGAAGAATATTTAGGCTTATGATATTTATGGTAAAGAACCAGTTAGCGTAGGCAGAGGTATGCGCTCTACCAAGTGCTTATATTTGTGAATGTCTTTAATTAGCTGATCAGGGTTTTTTTTTTGTCTTGCCCAAAATAAAAAAGGAAAAGTGGGGATTGGGCCTGAATATATAGTCTGATATAGATATCTTGCACAAGGGAAATTAACAGAATAAAAGGTGACCATATACTATAACTTTATATGTTGATGCTGAATCAATAAGTGAAACTTATTTATCTCTAGTCAAACCAGATCTTGTGTAGCATACCGAGTGAGGTTATTGGGTAGGCCTAACCATTTCCTGCTGGTAAACCTTGGATGATTATACCAGTGTGTAAGCTTCATGAATTATGATCCTTAGTATATAACTTGCTTTTACTACTTACCACTCACACACCTTGCCTGTTTCTCTCTGCCTCCACCCTCTATCTTCCCACTTCCTGAACTCCTCTCTACCCCTTCCTGTACTCCTTCCCTCCCACTCCCTCTCTCTACTCTTCCCTCCCGCTCCCTCTCTCCGTACTCCTTCCCTCCCATTCCCCCTCTCTACTCCTTCCCTCCCACTCCCTCTCTCTGTACTCCTTCCCTTCCACTCCCTCCCTTCCACGCCCTCTCTCTGTACTCCTTCCCTCCCACTCCCTCTCTCTGTACTCCTTCCCTCCCACTCCCTCTCTCTGTACTCATTCCCTCCCGCTCCCTCTCTCTGTACTCCTTCCCTCCCGCTCCCTCTCTCGGTACTCATTCCCTCCCGCTCCCTCTCTCTGTACTCCTTCCCTCCCGCTCCCTCTCTACTCCTTCCCTCCCGCTCCCTCTCTACTCCTTCCCTCCCGCTCCCTCTCTACTCCTTCCCTCCCGCTCCCTCTCTCTGTACTCCTTCCCTCCCGCTCCCTCTCTCTGTACTCCTTCCCTCCCGCTCCCTCTCTCTCTACTCCTTCCCTCCCGCTCCCTCTCTCTAGTCTTCCCTCCCGCTCCCTCTCTCTAGTCTTCCCTCCCGCTCCCTCTCTCTACTCTTCCCTCCCGCTCCCTCTCTCTACTCTTCCCTCCCGCTCCCTCTCTCCGTACTCCTTCCCTCCCACTCCCTCTCTCTGTACTCCTTCCCTCCCGCTCCCTCTCTCTGTACTCCTTCCCTCCTGCTCCCTCTCTCTGTACTCCTTCCCTCCCGCTCCCTCTCTCTGTACTCCTTCCCTCCCACTCCCTCTCTCTGTACTCCTTCCCTCCCACTCCCTCTCTCTGTACTCATTCCCTCCCGCTCCCTCTCTCTGTACTCATTCCCTCCCACTCCCTCTCTCTGTACTCCTTCCCTCCCACTCCCTCTCTCTGTACTCCTTCCCTCCCACTCCCTCTCTCTGTACTCCTTCCCTCCCACTCCCTCTCTCTGTACTCATTCCCTCCCACTCCCTCTCTCTGTACTCATTCCCTCCCACTCCCTCTCTCTGTACTCATTCCCTCCCGCTCCCTCTCTCTGTACTCATTCCCTCCCACTCCCTCTCTCTGTACTCCTTCCCTCCCACTCCCTCTCTCTGTACTCATTCCCTCCCGCTCCCTCTCTCTGTACTCCTTCCCTCCCACTTCCTCACTCTGTACTCACTGCCTTCCCACTTCCTCACTCTGTACTCATTGCCTTCCCACTTGCTGTACTCCGTAATATATCCCTTCCAACTCATTCTCATTCCACTCTCTCCCTCCCCACTCACTCGCTGTCCTTCCTCCCTTCCCACTCCCTCTCACTGTGTATTCTGTTACTTGTGATGTCACGGCCTCCAAACCTAGGTATCAACGCTGAGCTGCTTCCCGTCACATTGGGAGTCCCCCGGATATTTTGAAGGCTAAGAAAGTAGATTAGATTATTCTGAAATCGAGAGGACGTCTGCTCCGGTGATGAAACACTGCTCCGGAAGCTTTTAATGAACAGAGGCTCTTTGCTTAAAAGTTAAATTAGGAAAATCTGTTCTAGCGTAGAAGCAATTTGACCATTGGTTAAGCTTTTCATTGTACACAGAATGTTCATGTTATCGTTATATTAGGATTTATGGTAATCAGTATACTTTGATAATTAATAGATTTTTTTTTAATACCTGTTGCTAATTTGCCAAGTGTCCTAACCTGATGTTGGTGTGTATCATTGATTTTGCCTTTACATATACAATTAAAGTATTACAAATTTGACTAGCAAAATAGATGGGAGATCCCTGCGTGTTCTGTGAATTGGGGTGACAGTTGAAATGTTTGTCATTATAATTAAGCAATTCTGTCTATAACTGGAATGCCCTGAATATATAGCTGTAGAATTTAAGCCCACATGGAAAATCTATTTTCTTGAGGACAATAGTTCTGGATATCTTGAGCCCTCATTAGGTGGTGTGACAAGTGCTCAAGATAAACATACTGCATCTTTACAATAAACCATTTTCAGCGAGTTCCCATAGGTATCAATACAGTACAGTTATGAGTATATACCATATAAGGTTACACACTTTCGAATCTTTGAACCTTAAATGCAAAGTTCTGAAGTATTTGGACTATCATAAAGCATTGTATGGTTTTCGTTTGAGACTGATTCAGATTGATGCGGTGCCATTTATGCTTTTGACTAAAAAAAACTTCTATAGTTTAGTTTGAGTGTTTAAATCTGGACCAACATGAGGAAGTGGAATATGAAAGCCCTGAACATAAAAAGGGAGGGAAGTTATTGGTCCAGCTGTTTGTTTCTGTTCATAAATAATCGGCGTTAGCTAATCAGTGGTACGTCGAACGATGGAGCTAGTTGCCCAAATGTCAAACTTAGGCTATTTTAACCCTCTCAGACATATGACGCGATTTTGAGCCTATTGGGGATACTTTAAAGCCTTTGTTACCATCAGGGATATTTAGAAACCTTTAGTTTAGTTAATTCAACCTCTGTAGGTGTCTGAGTTATCTATGGGCAGAAAACTAATTTTGGAGATGTAATTATAAGAGTTCGAGAACTCTATTTCTTATTGCTAATCTGGCAACCTCTGCGTCATAAATGCGTGAATGGGTTAATAATGAGTATATAATGGCAAGCAAAATATATAGCCTTAACAGATTAGTTTGATAGTCTGTTTTAGATATAAAAGTAAAGTAACAATTAAAAGCTCTACAACCCCTGGACGTGTGGTCAAACTACTGCATGTAATCAACTAGAGCCTTTCGATTTTGTCAGTTTATCAAAAGTAGTTTTGGTAAAAAAAAATCACTAGCAGTTAGTTATATACCGGTACCGTACTGTTTATATAGAGGTGTACAGATTTAGGTTTATTGGTAGAACAAAGTTACCAAACATGGGAGGTTTTAACAGCATGTAGTAAGTTGACCGAAAAATCTATGAATACTTTTACCTTGATTACTCATTTTGACCTTCGGAAGTTGGGGGCCATAGGCCTACAGGTATAAATTCTATTGACAGAATTGTGTTTCGTGAAATGCTAGCTAACAGGCCGTATGTAGTAAGATAGTGGTATGTTCAGGTTCCAGATACTGTATTTAATAACGGGAGGAGAGCATTATGTAGTGGTTGAGCATCTGTTAAGACCTATCTGGGTTTACGTGTGGAGAGTGAGCAGAGCGAGTTATTTGACCTGAATGTTGGTTTGAAACGGGTGTGTGATGTACCTGTGGTTGTTTACTGTATATATGGATGGAGTAATGAAAGAAATACTATCAAGAGCAGTGGATGTTGGTGTATCGCTGAAAAGGGAGGGAATTGAGTGGAAGCTACCTATACTGCTGTTTGTGGATGATACAGTTCTGATGAGTGATAATGAATGGGAGTTGCAGGGTCTGGTAAATGAGTTTGGAACAGTGTGCGAAAAACGGAATTTGAAGGTAAATGCGGGGAAGAGCAAGGTTATGGTCTTCGAAAGGGGTGAAGTCACAGAGTGTGAGGTGAAGCTGAACGGTCAGGCTATGGAGATAGTCAACTCTTTTAAGTATCTGGGCAGTGTGTTGAGTAAAGATGGGACTATGGATGAAGAAGTGCGGAAGAGGGTACAACAGGGGAAGAGGGTTGTAGGAATGCTGAAAGCAGTAACAAGAAATAGGGTGATCAGTATGGAAGTGAAGAAGTCCTTGCATGGCAGTGTGGTAATCCCGACACTGACTTACGGAAGCGAAGCATGGACGTTGGTTGAGAGAATCCGACCAAAAGTGAGAACAGTGGAAATTAATTCCTTAAGAAGTGCGTGCAGAGTTACATGGAGGGATAGACAGACTAATAAGGAAGTAAGAAGGAGGTGTGGTGTGGAGGTAGATGTGCTGGAAAGTGTGAAAAGGAATAACTTGGAGATGGTTCGGCCATATGGAACTTATGGAAAGCGAGAGAATGACTAAGAGGGTGTACGAGAGCGAGGTGGAGGGACAGAGAGGAAGAGGTAGACCGAAAGAGAGTTGGAAGGATGGTGTGAGGAAGTATATGAACGAAGGCGGTGCTGGTTGGGGGGAGGGGCGTCGACTGACTGGGGACAGGTGCATGGGGGCGGTTCGTTCGTGGCCATCCCTTCGGGGATCACGGCGTCAGGCAATAGATAGATAGATCAAATTTATATTTTAAGTAGATTATCAGAATATTTGCCAGTGTGCTGTAATTTATTTACATTAGGAGCCTCTTCTTCGACTTTATAGATACCTACAAACGTATTGTTTTCGTGTAAGAGGAGGGGGAGGGGAGGATTCTACGTACTTAGATTTAGAGTACTAGTTTTGTGAGATGTGAAAGTAATGTACAATATGGATAGTGGTGTAAGAAGGCCACGCAGCCAGTAACGGTTAGTGTGGCTGTAGGGAGATAGGCAGGCTTATAGTGGTCATGTGGCGGTTGGCAGGCCTCTTCTATCTTTCTCTCCTTCAGGCTTAACTGTAGTAAATATGAATTTACTCGCATGATATGTTCTATTCATAGGGGAAAAGCGGTTAAATAGAGTAGTCGGAGTATAAACTTGACCACTTGGCAATTGCTGCACTATTTTAACCATCTTAAAGTGTGTACCAGGAATGTGCCTTAAGGCTTTTTAGCTAGTATTCCTTGCTTTGGAGGGAGGGAGGTTGGTAGGTTCCTGCCTTGTGGCCACATTCCGCACATACTTCCGGCTCCCCCCCCCCTCCTTCCTCTCCCTCCGTACCCACTCACTGTAACACTTCTATCCGCCTTCTTCCACTCTTTCTCTTCAATGAGGTATCATTTTGCTCTAGAACATTTTACTTTAGTCTCTTAAATTCATTCTGGTCGACCCTCTACCTAGTATTTGTTCAGACACTAAAGCCGGTATCACAAGAGAGCTTTTATAGTCAACATTTTTCTGGCAACATTTCTGGAATAATTTGCACTGGTATCGGAAACTAGACTGGTGATGGATGAATTTAGGTGACAGAAATATTATAAATGTTGACCTCATAAGCTGCCAGGTCAGTGTTGAGCAAAAATGTTAAGCGAAAAAGCGCTCGTGTGATACCGGCTTAAAGGACTCTTGTACAGGGACTATCGGATAAACAGTAGGCCCATTGTTTTCTTAAGGTGTACTTACCATTGAACTTGTTAACGGTATTAGTGATTTGTCAATTCAACTGTTCCTGGATGTGTAACACATGGTATAAACAACTGCCGATTGTCTTCTATCACCATACGCTTATAATTATGCAGTCTTTCAATTTCCTCCCATTTTAATCCTTTCTTCATCTTAGTTTGTAAACCTCCTTCCTCGAGCTGTCCACTCGTCGCTCATCCACGAAGGCTTTCTCTTCTTGCCTCTTCTCATTTTCTCCAGCGTATCCTATCTTATCCTCGAAATATTCTTAATCTACTTTCCTATTTCTACTTTAACTCATCCAGAGTATTTTTTTAAATGACTGAAATGTCCGGATGCTTTGAATGTTCACTACCCCTTTGCAATATTATTTAAGCAGTTCAGTTATGCGTTACATCATATAATAATATATTTGGTTTTGATAATTACTTCTGCAGATGGTAGTGTTTGTGTGCAAAATTACAAGATTGGGAAAAGTGGCATTAGTTTCGCTTTGTCATCTGTAAGCTATAACTCAAATATTCCTCTAGTCATGTCAGGTTGCAAGCAACAAGGTTGCGTCATGAAAATTATTTCGAAAATTGTATTGAACGTGGCATTGTTTTCGTTGTTAGAGGAAAAAGTTATTACCCGGTACTATCAGATTTCTAAATTTGAAGTGCCAGGTAAGCAAAAGTAAATGGTATTTTAATAGTACTATTACCCATCGTACTTTATATTGTTTAGGTGAATATTATTTGAATGTAGCCAACAAGGGTTTCTCAGAACACTTTTAATTAGTGTGTGTGTGTGTGTGTGTGTGTGTGGGGGGGGGGGGGGGTATTGTACGGAATTCACCTGATGGTAAATTATTTAGTTATGAGAGGTGGTGCCGTTAGTACAGAGTAACCTACTATATACTTTGTTTGAACTTTGTTTCATCTGGTTAATGATAGGTTTTTTCTTCTTCTTCCGTAGGGTCTTCTCGACAAGTTCCTTATCCCCAAGGCCTCCAACCCAGAGTCTAAGGTCTTCTACCTGAAGATGAAGGGTGACTACTACAGGTACCTGGCCGAGGTTGCCACAGGCGACGTGCGAGCGGGTGAGTTGTCCTCTTCAGCCATGTATTGTAAAGGCAGAAGCATGCCACCTTGGTTTGTTGGGCACCATTTTGAATACCGGTTTTAAAAACAAAATCATAACGTGTTTTTAAAGGAAGTATTACATCAATGATTATTCAAACATTTTACTCAGGTCCCAGTGCTTGGCCTTCGTGCCTAAATCTTATCAATTCAAACATTTTACTGACAAAAGTTAAAAATATGTATTGCTTCAGGCCCTTATGATGAAGCGTGCATATTTCCATTTATACTGCTGGTGTAGTTTCCAAAGGCTCAGAACAGAGCCGTACTGTGTCGCACTGCCAGTGATTGACAGCTTCCGTTTCATGTAATTCAATCCGGGCGTTGCACTCTGTAACTGTAATTTGAAGACCCCCCCACCTGCCTTGGTTGTAATGGATAACGTATCATTAACGGTTAACTACCAAAGTCCGGCTGTCTCTCGCGTCTGTCACCAATGTTAAATATATCTTGTAAACATTCTTATAAACTATTATATTTTCGCTTTTGCAATAGTTTTGAAGTTAAGTTTTCTGTTCGAATATTTGTGAATTAGCAGGTAACTACATATAAAGTGAAGTACTGTACTATACTAGTGTGTGGATAACTTCATACTACTACAGTTATCGTTGAGCTTTGTAGAGTCAGATTCCAATTTTCATTAATTTTGCTCTGTGGTAACACGAAAAAATCCTCATGCAGGTAGCGTAATGTAAATAAATAGGTGTATCTCCCAACATACGGGCCTACGATGACTCCTCGTATAATCGACATATTTGAGAGCGATGTCCTAGAGAGGCGGAGGGGAGGAATGCGGGCGTAGTGGTGGTAATGATGACTCAGACCGCAGCCATCTTGTATTTTTCTTATTAGCGCTCTTGTTAATATAAAACATTTTTCTAGTCTTTCCTGTCCGTGTTGAAATTATATTTTGTAATTATTTCACGGAACCCAACTGGCCAAATGCTTGGTGATTTACCAAGCAACTTCAGTTGCCTTAGAAAGGCTTAGGTACAATATTTGACGAATGAGTACCGGTCATAATCTCTACTCGTTACATATTGGTGGGGGAAAAAACTTATTAAAGCCACATAAATAATTATGGCTTACGCTAGTAATTTCTAAGACACCTTACCCTAAAGGTGTTTATGCAATTATTTAAATTATGATGTATTATTATTAGTAATATTATACTGTAATGTACGGTACTGTAGAGCAAATATCCCCACGATCATGAATCACACCACGCGGTATCGCAACAATGCGGTCACTGTAAAATTAGTTGGTTCCACTTTCCTTACAAATGGCTCTGAGTCCGCCTAGGGTCTTGCCACCATTTCCCTCGACCACCACCAGCACCATTTCCGCCGCCGCACCTCGTGTTCGCCCTCGTGGCTTGAATTTTATTTTAGGTTTGTTAGTTTCTGCTTTTCAGATAATCTACATTACCGGTACTAAATCAGCTTGTTAAAATTGAGGTGTAACGTAAGATGTAACACACACACACACACACACACACACACACACACACACACACACACACACACACACACACACACACACACACACACACACACACACACACACACACACACACACACACACACACACACACACACACACACACACACACACACACACACACACACACACACACACACACACACACACACACGCCTTGCAATGTGTATATACAGACAAACTTCATAATTTATTTTACCATAATGGTAGTTTGATAAGATATGTAGACGCACGTACATCCTACCGCCTTGACTGATAAAGCCAGTACCATTATGCGGGAGAATGTTAGAAAGTGATGTCTGGCAATGAACCGGCCGCACTCTGGCTGGCATCAACCACGGAGGCACGCATGAGGGGCTCTTAACAGTAAAGCCGGTATCACACGAGCGCTTTTACACAACACATTTTATCCTCAACACTGGTCTTGCAGCTTATGAGGTAGACATTTTGAATATTTCGATCACCTAAATTCATCTAGCAACAGTCTAGTTCCGTTACCAATGCAAAATATTCCAGAAATGTTGCCAGAAAATGTATCAAATGTTGACTATAAAATAATGCTCGTGTGATACCGGGTTAACTGGGATATTATTCGCCCTTGTCACTGAACATCTTTGATAGTATTTCCTTACATGGTGTTTCCTGGGGTGTTGGGAATTTGGCTTTAGATTAGCTATATTTGGGTCGATTTAAATGTACGGTTAGGATGGATTTAAATGTAGTCCTGTTAAAGATGTCGTACCTTCATAATTTCAATGATGCTTTTTGTAGTGAGCATAACAGTTTATACATTACTGTACTGTATGTATCTAGTTATAGCCAATCCTAATTAACTAAACTTGGTGAGGCATCTCGAGCCCCTTGACAAATTAAAATGGAGTGGAGATAGATTTCTGTACACCCAAAAAGTAGGCCACTTTAAAGTTGTACATATTCTATTTAAATAAGAATATCAAAAGCATTAAATTTGTTTTAAACTGTTGTTAATGTCACTCTAATAATACAATATTATGAGTGAATATGATTTAAAGTTTGCCTCCTGTGAAATTATGTAATTGTTCAAGTGTTTGCCTTTTATTGTGAAGTAATGTAAGAGTTGTAATGACCTTGTTTATTGTCAGTGCGGGTGATAAGAGAGGATGTGCTCTAGATACTGGCAGTTAGGTTATGACTCATGTTTCATGATCGTGTCAGATCTACCTTGATATACACGTACACTACACTTGAAAGTAGATAATTATATCTCGATTGACACTGTCAGACAAAACTGAAACCTACTTGAGCCTATATTTTACATAACACATTTTTGCACCTATGTACAGTCAAAATCAATAGTTTATGAAAAACCTTGGACTGCCATGGAAAATGGCATTAACTTGTAAACAGTGTAAGCTAGATTGTCCATTTACTATTGAGTTTGACTCATTTGCATATGTGCATACACTTTATACTATAAGTGTTAATATAATTGACTTCATGGAAGCTTGAGACATTGGCAAGATGTCCATATACCCAATTGTTCTTATAAGTGTGTTATCAGATGTCTGCCTTCAGCATCTGATATAATTGTGTATATTTCTGTGGGTAGTATCTTATTAGAAACTAATTTCTTTGTGTAGGTGTGGTGGATGACTCCCAGAAGTCTTACCAGGAGGCATTCGATATCGCCAAGGCGGAGATGCAGCCCACCCACCCCATCAGGCTGGGTTTGGCACTCAACTTCTCGGTATTCTTCTACGAGATCCTCAATTCGCCTGATAAAGCGTGCCAGCTAGCTAAACAGGTATTATGATTACTTTTTTCAGGTACCGGTGATGGAGAGCAACACATATTTTACTGTCAGATTTGTTTGTAGGTTTGAGGGACATGTTTTGTCAGTGGACTGACCTATTTTGTTGTAAAAGGTGTGGTTGACGACTCCCAGAAGTCATATCAGGAAGCCTTCGACATCGCCAAGTCAAAGATGCAGCCTACCCACCCCATCAGGCTAGGCCTAGCCCTCAACTTCTCCGTATTCTACTACGAGATACTGAATTCTCCCGACCGAGCGTGTCACTTAGCCAAGCAGGTAACGCGGCGTTGGCCCTGCCGGCACGTCGTGTGACTCAACGTGATCACACCATCTAACACACCCCTCCTTTCTCCGCATGGCCCCAAATGACGTCAAACCCTCGATAGATCCTTAGATTCTTTTGACTGGTCTATGACAAGTGGATAAATTGGGTATCAGGGAAAATGCTAATAAGAGCTAGAGTTCTTCCTCTTATTCCTCTTAATGATTTGGGCTACAGTTATGTCTTGTGTAACCCAAAATTTTAAAGGAATAAAGAACACTGTTTTGGGGGCTTTCTCCCTTCTACCCGATTTATATAGATCTTCATATAACAAAATTGTGTGTTGTGTTCCTGACTAACAAAAGTAGAATGATCGTGAGAATGTTACTGATAACTGTTCATGCAGAGTTAGTGTCAAGGGTGTTCCTCAGGGGTAGTGTTTGTGACGTTGAGTTCATTCCTGTTATGACTACTGGGAGTGAGTTATTTGTTGCTCTCCTGCGTCCCGGACATTTATGTTGAAACATTATAAAAGACATTTAAAATGAGTGTGCCTTTAGTCAACTAAATTAGACATTTGCTTGAAATTAACAAAGCCTGTAAAGAATTTTTATATTTTTTATCCAGAATTTATCTATTTCAATATCTGCAATTGAAAATTATATATCTTTAAGTTGTGTGGTCTTTTTATACCTGGCATTTGATGTACCATTACAGTTCTAAAGCATCCTTCCATGTTTTCTTTCTTCAAACAGGCGTTTGATGATGCGATTGCGGAGCTCGACACATTGAATGAAGACTCCTACAAAGACTCCACGCTCATCATGCAGCTGTTACGAGACAACCTCACACTTTGGACGAGTGATACGCAGGGAGAAGGGGAGGACACTAATGAAGGGGGCGATCAAAACTGATGAACGCAACCCCTAATAGCATGCTCCACTCGACCCTCTTCTACACTCCAGTCTACGTCGTGATGCCCAAGGGTCGACCATTCCTCACACGTCACTCTATCACACCGCCAGCGTGGCTATCAGTAGTGGACTAAAAGGCTGGGCGCTCCTCAGTGACGCTACTACGCTCACCACCCGATATACTCACGGCCGCCGCAACAACACCACCTCCACCACCACATCGGTCGGACCTCGGCCAGGCCTCCTCTCCTGCCTCACTACTAAACTTTTTACATGAGAAGTCATCAGTTTATTCTTTTTCTTTTCCCAGTGCATTTGTGACTCACCATTGAGGAGCAGTCCCGGCTGTTTAGGTTAACAATCTTGCACAGGCTACCCGGCGAGTGTTTCGGCTCTTTGACAACCATCCGTAAGAGACCTAAGTGACTAAACAGTGGGATATGATTGAGCTCTCTGGACCAGCGTAGAGAGACAGTTTTGATAGTGTGAAACAACGCTTGGGTCGGCTGGTCGCCACCTGGTCTGCGCGGCCAGCCAGACTGCATTAATTAATTGCTAAATGAACCACTTAGCATTTTGTACTTCCCATGGGGTTGGGTTCCCTCGATCCCACCTCTTTGTATGTAACGTTGCGTACCGACAGTCAGAGGACGAAACCAACAAGTATGAAGAGATTGTTACTGTATTAACCAGTGAATTGTGTGGTTGTGACCAAGGTAAATTTCAGTTTTGACCACAAATGATGGTTTCGCTAGTTCTTTGATGTCAAATTCATAAATATTCAGATTTGATTAATACTATCCAGGACCAATAGTGTTGCAACCTATAGATTCACTGTACATTTAAGATTAATACTGTATTACTTATTGGTTTATTAGATGTGACCCCTTCAAAATTAAGCTGATTTCTGTTATGTTGTGGCCAGTTGGTGTCTACAAGATCAATAATTGCGGTAGATAAATGACTTTGTTGGATGTAAGTATGAAGTAATGAAGGAAGTATTTGATTACTTTGATGAAAGAAAAATAATATAATAAAATTCTCACGTCGCTCTTGAGAATGATCGGCGTTCAGGCGAGCTACCAAGCGGGAATGGGAAGCAATTTTAGTGTACCATCTCACCAATCGGGCGGGATCAATATTGGGAACCACGAGTGAACCATGATTAGCGAACCTCAAACATACCATCTGTCGGATTATAATACGATGTGGCCAAACACCAGAACCACGTGACCAAAACATCATCACCCCACCTCTCCTGACGCCGAGAGTTCTCACATGCTGTTTATTTTTATTTCGGAAAACGAGAAAGTCATCTGAGGAGCTTTTGTTTTCTCTGGGTTTGTACTTATATTTTTGTTGATTTCTATTAAGAGCACCGGTAAGGTGGTCGTAAGCCGGGGCGAGTTTCTGGCTGACACTAGCAGATGGTAAGCAGTCAGAAAGAGGTCTTTAGTTTTCATTAATTTAAAATCAGCGTTAATGGTAATAATCGGATTCACTTGTAACAGTATTGGCAGAACCAGGTGTCAACTTTACGTTAACGTCATCATCGCTTGAAATTGACTGCCAAATATGAAATGTATTAAAAAGACGTAAAATGTTTTGGTGGTAGTTTAGCTCAAAATTTCACTTTGGAAAATTCTCGCCCTTTTGTCAAAATTGCTTTCCTAAATCAACGTAATAAACGTTTCATATATATTTTAATGTTTTCATAATCCTATTAGTTATAAGTAGACCTTACCTGTTAGTATCATACCTATGGAAGATAGTTTGTAAAAGGGCTGGCTTTTACAAGGGTAAAAGTTTTAACTGAGGCTCCATTTAACAAATACTGTATCTACATATACAGAAATAAAAAACTACTAATTATGTAGAAAAAATATAGAAGCTAACTAATAAGTTAATTATGCATACCGGTACTAATTTGCAATTTGTTATTACAATTGGGGGAACACTGTTAACAATGAATGGACAATCTTTTTTTGTTTAACTGATCTATTTTATGAATAGTTTAGTAGTTAGGAATGGGAACACACAAAATTATCTACGAAATTTGGATCTTTAGCAAAGGTATTTTTGGCCTCAATTACCTTGATGTAATACTGTTCAAAATCAATAGATCGTTGATAACCTTGTTCATAAACTTTAATGTAAAGTTCCTATTGTGTTAGACAGTCCTCTGTTTAAATAGTTGTGAATAGTGCACGTTTCATGCATAGTATTGTAATATCCATTTCTAGATTTTGCACATTGTCCAGCGAACTATTGATTATGAACATACACAAGTGAACTAGATATGTTTGGAAAGTAGCAGACCACAACAACTTCACAGCGCACTACTCTCCCAAGCAAGTTCACTGTGCTCGACCCTCCAAGTCTGTAATATGGTAAGTACTTGATCGTTGACATCTTAAATACTACGATCATCATCAATCTGACGCCCAGCTTCGAGGAAGCGCCCCAAAAGGGATGGCCTCTAGGCTCCCAGACCTGCCCCCACTGACCCAATCCACAGTGCCATATCCACTAAGTGGTTATGATGTTATTTGCAATTTATTATGGCCACATTAGAAGACTATAGTAGTATAAGGAATTAACGAGGGTCTAATGGTGTAAAAACTACTGTTTTCAGAGACCTTTAAACTCCAATAGATCCTACCTAAGCTGAATTAAATGGAAAAATAGTAGCCAGAGTGAAATGCAGTAAAGGTAGTGATAATCAAATTTATTTCACTCCCAACACTAAATGCCTCGCAATGAAATTAATGAAAGCATATTATGATCACCCGGGATCGTAGTTAAAGCCAGCAAGGGGAATTACTATTGTAGACAAGGATAAATGGAACTAGGAGTAGGTTATGTGACCTTGATAAGAATGCCAACTATACCATTGAGTCGGATCTTGTAGGCTGCATACCAGTAGGTGTAAGTATACTTGCCTTGGTTGGTTAGCCCTTGTGCTGTATATTGAATGTCTTTTAGGTTTGTTAATGCTGATTGTGCAGATAGGTCGATTACATGTGAAGGTAGGTACTCCGCGTGTGTAGGGTTGCAGGTAGGTGTAGTTTCATTATAGTCTTAAAAATTGTGACCCGAAATTTATGTAACCGGTTAATCTCTTCCCAAATGGTACAAACATCACTTCGATTGCTTAAGTCTTCCGAGTTATGATGTAAAGGGTCGGGATATCTAGACTAGTCATAGTGAATAAACTAGGGGGTGTTCTACGTAGGCAAGGGAAGGGTATACAGTTTGTGATGTAGGAAGGCTGCGTGTGTAGGCATGTCAGGCTTGTACTGTTGTAGGTTGCATGTAGGTGGGTATGGCAGGTTGGTGTGTAGGATGTATGTAGGTAGAAGTGTACAATGTGTGTGTGTAGGAGTGTACAAAGAGGTCAGCTAGTGGTAATGTAGGTGTCGAGGCGAATGTGTGCAGTGCGTGGGGTTAAGTAGGTCGGGACTAGGGAGTGTAAGATGAACTATTATTTTTGTTTAGTATGGCGAGGACGGCAGACAGTTTATTGGATCGCTCTACTGCTAATAGTAACTCCAGTACAGATATTGTTTTATATACCGGGTACACATGTTATTGGTTAGTTGTCCTCGTGGGTTCATAGTGTTTACTATGGATATATGACTAGTTTAACCTCATCGATTAGGCGAAGTAGTTTACTTTATGAGAGGATTTTGCTTAAAGGGAATCTAAGATCTCTGTTTGATGATAGTCTTATGAATTATATGGGTTGGGTGTTTGGTGGATGGGATCTGCATCATGTGGGCCGGTCGGCCTTATGCAGATCGATTTCCAGACAAGTGCCTTATGTGGGTGTGGGCGTGTGTTCAATAGCCATAAGGGATGTTTTCTTGCCTCTTAAATGTGTTGTTGCTTGTGTCCTTGGTAGGTCACTTACATGCCCACATACTCGAGAGAAAGGGAAGGGGCCCTGATATTGGCACGGGTACAGAATGTCACCGGGGAAGTTATGCGTGCAGGCATTCTTTAGTAACTACCGTATCGCCTTCATATTTTTTTTAATTAAATTATAATGGAACTTGTTTGTATGTGTATAGTATACCAAAAATGCGACAAAACGAAAAATAGATAAATGTTTAAGATTAAAGAAAACATAACTGATGGGACCACAACGACGAATGCGGTGGGTTTCACTAATAAAACACCTGCCTATTTATCACGACCTAGATCTGGAGAACTTGAATGGTCATGGAATCCTGGCTGTGCAATATAACGGTAACTAACATCCCCGAGCAAACTTATTGGATGCTCTTAAACAGACTTAAAATCAGTTTAGTTAATACATTATTTAGGTATATGGTCATGGGTGATGTGTAAAATTTTAGTTGAATATCATTAGAAGATTGTATTCGATTTATGTAACAATGCAATACAATTTATCGCCATGCATTCCCTACTCAAAAGCTGGGCAAGGGTAGGTGCCAGAATAGAAACAGAAAATGGCGTCAACGTTCTTAAAAGGTTAATTTGACTTGGGAACTTTTAATTTTATCAAGGTTCTCTTTAAGTGGTGATGTATGTGAAGAGGAAGCAATACTATAAGTTCTGTGCATATTTACGTTGTATATTAATGAGGGTAGATAAAAAGCTGGCACACAATATGCGGAATTTAGGTGTGAGTATCCTAGGTTCGAATCCTTTGAGTACCACATGTATTATCTTTTTTAAAGTTAATTAGTGGGTTGGTGATATAAATTTAGCTTCTATTCTATTTTTTCTTAAGTTGGAGGAATTCTTACTCTTAGCAACTAATTTCTCGATAACTATTGGCCAAATATGAAACAACTGTCTGCGTTATATTACTGACATATTTTGGTAGTTCACATAATTTTTAGCTGTGCAAATGTTGTAATAACGAAGTAATTACGATGAGAACAAGCCAAGTTCTCGCCAGCTTAGACAAAATAGAGTATAGGCAAGAACATATATGGAAGAAGCCGGAGGATTGGATCAAGTAGAGCTCTGACGCACATACACACCCATGGCATTCTCTCTCTCGTTCGTTCGTTCCAATCTTACCACTCTCGGCAATATACTGTACAAAACGCCGCCTACGTCGTATTAGCTTGGCTTTACTTCACCAGTAGGCTAACCACAGTCCGGATGTCTCAAAATACTCCAGAATGTTTAGGGGCGTTTTTCGCATGACTAGAAACTTCACATTAGGTCTACTGTGTTTAATGGAATATTTCTTATGGCCGTATACATCTGGAAACTCGTATCTTAGCTTTGATGGTTCCACATGGAAATCAGAAATAAAGTATACAATTGAACACACGACATTAAGCCAGTTAGGTCTTTGAAATAGGAACATACAAACTTTCAGCCGCCAGATTTCGCCATTTGATTTTTCAGGTCAATGCGGTAGAGCCACGACCCTCTTAAACCCTTCAGCACGATGACGAAATGTGCATCACTGGTTACCATTAGAAGATTTCCTTTAGCTTATAATCTACTTCTAGGACTCAAGGGGTAAATATTATCTCAAACACTGACTAAACACAGATCGTTCTTCTTAAACTGCATATAAGTCTTCTAATTTTAGCCAGAATGAAAAGTAAAATGGCTTCATCGTGTTGTTGGTCTCTAAATAGTAATACAGACGGCCATGTTAGAGCCCCATATGCCTGGCCCAGGTGCACATTTCCAAAGTTCAGATGGGTTCACGAGGTCGCACTACTTTTCTTTACCAGTATGATCCCGGTACTTTATCCGAGCTTACCCGGAATTAATCAGAGCTCACCTAACCCCACCTTCCCCCTCACATTATCCTTAGGCGGCTCGAAGGGCAATAAACTTTCAAAACGCGTCATGATCCTCAAGGGGTTAACAGTTAGAACAGGTTAGGTAGGATTGGGTTAGAATGTTAGGGATCATCCTGGAAGTAAAACCGTTTGTGAAGAGTATGGGGCGGTCCTAAACTGCGTGAATCTGTCAGCCGGGTTGTAAAGTAGCCACTTCCGGTGTAGTAAGGTGGCGATAACCCAGGCCCAGTGTTGTCAATTAGGTACTTTCCCGCTAGATTTAGAGGTATTTACTGTACTTCGATCTAGCTACTATTATTAAAATCTAGCGACATTATTCTAGCGATATTTTGGAGATTGTGTTAATTTTGAGCGATATTCTAGAGTTTATGGTGTTATTCTGGCAACTTTCGGCTTTTATTTAATATCTAGCGGGCATGATTTGGTTACCCTGAACCCAGCAGTAGGCAGCAGCATGAGGACCAGCCACACAACTCAGTTTCATTTCAGCTGACGGTAAATTTAATCTCTTAGCAATTGATTTCTGGATACCTTGTGGATTAAAACAAAAAAAATCTAGCAGGGCGTATCGATGGTGGATGAGATCAATTTGAGAGCTTGGTCACGTGCACAACTAAACCTCTTATTACACCCTATAATATAATGACTACTTCTGAAGGCGACTCTACTTACAGTCAAAACCAGTGTGTTCTAGTATAGTGTGAGTCAGCGGTGCATGACAGCGGTGACTCAACAAGGGGGTGGGGAGAGGTAGGGGGAGGAGAGAGAAAGATTGGGGGGGGGGGGTGTAGGAGGGAGGGTGAGAGAGACAGATGGGGGTAGGGGGGCGAGAGACAGACAGGTGGTGAGAGAGGGAGACAGATGGGGGGAGAGGAGTAGGGGTTCGGGGGAGGGAGGGAGATGGGGGGGGGGGTAAGGAGTGGGGAACAGGAAGCCCGCTCATGCTCATAACTGGGCCCTAACCACCGCTCACATCATATCTTAAAATACATGTTGGCTGAACGTTATAAGAGTATATAGCAAGATAATTCCCAAGACGATACACTATATTATTATGTTCCCTCCACCAACCGACCTTATAACTGTTTTTATCCCGCCAACTGACGGTACATTTAATCCTTTAGCAACTGATTTTTCGATACCTAATGGAAGTACTGTATATTAATTTATTATATTATAACCGGACTATTTTGGATTACAAAATAATAATAATAATACAGACAACAAAGGGCGAAGCGCTCCTCGGTGCCCCTAGCAGTCAGGCCAACACAACATAGGTGAACATTATAATAGTCAGGTCATTTATTAAGCGCTATTTCTTTCGAGATTCAATAGCGCTGTAATAGCCAACAGAGACCATTACCCCATCCCCGTGCTCAAGGGAGACAGTAACCAACCAGGCTTAGTGGAAAATACCTTCATGCTCGAGTGCGGCGAGAATGCCAGACCTGGGTAGGAAGTCAAGTAGGTATCCACTTGACCAGCCGTGTACACTCAACGACATAAATCCGGGCCCAATGAACCCAACTCTCGAACTGCAACATGAACCTCCGAAATGTAAATATTAGGTACACCAATTAAGGAAATTATTTGATTCTGTTCGGGATAGCTTAAAAAACTTAGGCCCTAACTTATGTAGTTGAGTGTATATAACTCAATATACCCATTATTATTAGTTTACCACTCAACAATTTAAGGGGGGATGGGTTTATTTATTTGCTCATGTATGTATTTTTTTGTTATTTTTTTTTTGTTTTGTTACCTCCCTGGACTTCCATCAAGCTTAAAAAACACCTCCCAAGACCCTTTAAGATAATTTTTTACATTTTTCGATAGAAAAATGTCCAGGCCGAAGGCCGGTTCCTCTTAAATTACAGGCTCGCTATTGCTAGCCAGGATAAAATCGACACTTAAATAACACGAACAGACTTAATATTGTCCAAGAAATGGGGCGCAAGGTTTTAAAATTGCCAAACTAATGGACCGAAAACGACTTTATATTGTTGACATTTTCCTACTTGGCCCATCAATTATATGTAGGCAATGTTTTCCTGCAATCCTTTTCCGCTGAACCCCATAATCAGGAAATGGTTAGTGCTGGGAGTGATCTTAGAAGGACCACATAATAATCAGCTGTGTGTTTGAGAGAATGTGTATGTGTGCGTGTGTTTCTGTGTGTGTGTGTATAGTGCAATATGTTCTGTCCTTACGGTAAACACAGGTACACAGTTATTGTTACGGTACTAGAGAGAGAGGGGATAAATAGTGATAGTGGTTAGGAGTGTATTTTCGGAGATGTCAGTGATTTGGTTAACATCGTGGTAAGAAGATAGTAGAGATAGTGATGATAGAAGTGATAGTGATAATGTAGTGTACTGTATGTGTATGAGAGAGGGACGAAAAATAGTGATAATGGTTACAAGTTTACAGTCTTTGATGTCAGTGATTTGGTTAACATCGTGGTTAGAAGATAGTAGAGATAACGATGATAGAAGTGATGTAGTGTGTGTGAGAGAGAGAGAGAGAGTTCAATAGATAAGCTGGCCTCCATTTCCCCTCCAATTATCAGAAGCTTCTCTCATTTCCTAATCTTCTTGAGTCATCATGTGGTGTACACTCAACATAACCTGCTGGTCAATATGAACCCTCGAACAACATAAACGAACCTCCGAAATGGAAATAAGTAACACCCTGTTCTTAACATTAATCAACTACAACCCCCAATGCACTTGAATGGGAATAATAGGTGCAGTACATTCTGTGCATATTAATGAGAAGACGCACTGCTTCATATTACTTTGGCTAATATTCAATTTTGTTCAGCCCTGTCACTCTTTCAACTCTGGCAATTTTGCCTTTTGTCTCCCTCATCCACATAGATAAAAAATAATGAAAGTCAGAGGCTTATTGATTTTGAGACCGTCTTTAGTTACCTATTTGACTCGCATATACTTAAGCTGAATAAAATCATCTAACAAGAGCCAGAATAAAGGGAAGAAAATAATCCTAATGCTGAAAGGGTTAATGGTCGCTGGTTAATTACTGATTAATAACTACATTGAATATACATTTTTATGATAACTATTATTTCATTTAATAATTGATCATAAGAACATAAGAAAATGGGAGTCTGCAGAAAGCCGATTGGCCTAAGCAAGCCAGATCCCTGTCCCACACAACCCCAATTACAAAGCCCAACTATAGGCTCAACACTCTAATACCCTGAGGATCATCATAAGTTATACATCATATCATTATTAGTGCCCTCTCCGACATATGACGCGATTTTGAGCCTATTAGGGATACTTTAAAACCTTTGTTACCATCAGGGGTATTTAGAAACCTTTAGTTTAGTTACTTCAACCCCTGCAGTTGTCTTTGAGTTAGCTGTGGGCAGAAAACTAATTTTGGAGAGGTAATTATAAGAGAGAGAACTCTATTTATTATTGCTAATCTGGCAACCTCTGCGTCACAAAAGCGTGAAAGGGTTAAATTGGTACGATATGGTATGTTGTCTCTGGGTGTGTGTAATTTTAGTGTTGCTTCTGTTCGGGCTCTGTCTCGAGGCAGCCACCTCCAGCTATGGGGTATGTGAGTTGGGCCTTGTAATTTGGGTTGGGTGTGAGAGGGATTTATTTGCCTTGTGTGGGCCAATCGGCTTTCTGCAGACTCATTTTCTTATGTTCTTATGTATGTGCCTGAGTATATACACACATACATGTTGCATAAGCACT
This sequence comes from Paralithodes platypus, assembly GCA_032716605.1. Taxonomy (NCBI): domain Eukaryota; kingdom Metazoa; phylum Arthropoda; class Malacostraca; order Decapoda; family Lithodidae; genus Paralithodes; species Paralithodes platypus. Next base: position 45,618,587 of record CM064505.1, read on the forward strand.
CTGCAGCAATGTGGCCAGCTTTCATTGATGATTGGCGGAAGTAGTCAGCATTGTGAAGCGGACGTTCACTCCTGTTTTTCCAGGCCTCCCCATCAGGTGTCGGCCAGAGGGACCCTTTAAAACACAGACCATGGACAACTAGACCCTGTTCATTATAGAGTGCTCCGAACTGACCGAATCGAAGCTCCGAAACTCTCTGGTCTCCTTTGCTTTGCTCTGAAACTGAACCCAGGACTCTGCATAGCTTCCTGTCATCCCTTAGTTATTTACTGACCAGATAAGTGTTCGAAGGTACTAAGAAGTACTGACGTGGAGGCAGAATGAACAGAGCTACAATGAGGTAAGAACATAAGAAAACGGGAGTCTGCAGAGAGCCGATCGGCCCACATAAGGCAGATCCCTTTCACACCCAACCCAAGATAGTATAGTGATTAAACCAAATGACAGTATGCATGATGGAAGGATATTTGTTATAGACGGTGATTATCTAAGTTATTAGCTTATATGGACACAATGGAGGCGGCTTTGTTTTTCTGTGCAGGATACAAAGTGCAAAGCTGTTTGTAACAAGTGCCCCATAAACAAATAAAAGGAAGAATGAAAGAGCCAAATTCAAGGTACGGTACGTTAGAGGCTTAAGCTGTTAGGATAATTTGAGAGGTTAGTTTCAAAGACGGGTTGATGAATGAAAGGGTTGGCAGTATTCATAACCAGTTTGAAAACTAAATTAAGAAGAAAGCCTTCATTCAAAAATATAATACATTTAAAGAGAGCGAGCGAGAGAGCGTGCAAGCATAACGTTCCCACCTCACCACGCCCTGCTTGTTACCTCTCTCTCTCTCTCTCTCTCTCTCTCTCTCTCTCTCTCTCTCTCTCTCTCTCTCTCTTCCGGAAGGGCAGGGAGGGCCCCACTACTACAGGAAGCCCAAACACCGACTCCTTTTTGTTGCTTGGTCGGCTATTCACAGTTTCCCATCGCCATTAACCCCCTGCATAAAAAAACGGTAAGTTGCGCGTTATTATATGCTAGCTACCTCCAGACGATTATATTCAACTTAAGAAAGCCTGAGAGAGAGCAGAGAACAACCTCCCCACGCTCTGCTTGTTAATCTCTCACTCTCTTCCAAGTTGATTGCGATAGTCTATAACCTTCATAAACCAAGGAAAATCATCTAGCAGTAGCATTTATACAGCAAAGAAAGCCTCGTTTGAATGAGCTAGTCCTCCAAGGTTGTGTTGGCCCAGGAGCCCTATATCATCAGCCGTCGAGAACTATGGTATCAGAAACCCCTACATTCAGATTCAGATTATTTTACATCGATTATATTTTATTTCTACTTCTTTATCTTTGAAGGACTTGACCCGGCTGATTATTATTGAACAAAGGGAGGCTGTTGGCTTAGAGAGAGAGAGAGTGTGTGTGTGTGTGTATGTGAAAGTGAGTGCGTTAGAGAGAAGGTGTGTGATGGAGAGTGGGAGAGAGGGTGTATGTATGTGAAAGTGAATGTGTGTTTTAGAGAGTGAGAGACGTGCAGGAAGGGCCACGTGGGTTTAACTGGTCTGCCCAAAACCTACCTCACTCTTGCTCGTTATTTTAAGTTTATATTTTATATTTTTTTCTGGACCCCTTTCTCCCTCAAGTTTAGCCCCTTATGAGATTGTATGACGTTTGCTTCATTAGTTCGTCGATTTTAAGTCCTTTCGCCTCATTTTGTTGACAATTGTAAGACCTTTCGTGCTATTTATTTATTTTTTTGTTTTTATTTGTATTTATTTATATATTTTGTGTTGCAGGCGAGGGATAGCTAACCTACAATTTAGGAGGAGCCGGTGCATTTTCCAACAACAAAAATTAAACAAATTATCTCGAAGGGTGGGTCTAAAGGGGATTTTTAAAGTTTGATAGAGGTCTAGGGAGGATGCTATATAAGAAATCTTCCCTTAAGCAATTATTTCCTTTCACAGCGCTGGACGAAATAACTTGAAAGTGACAGTTACCTTCAGAAATGGTAATGCTTATCTGTCTAATCTCTGTAAACTACACTTTCCCACAGTATTCGTTCGGTATCAGGGACTGCGAAGGGATAGGGTTTAAGAATACAGGAGTTTGTCTCACCGAAACTCACTCTACAACACACTACTTCATTCAGTAGCATTCTGTCATACTCACGCTTCCATTCTATATCATTATGTCACACTCTAACCCACTCTATCGAATTGTGGTAGTCTTTCACCCTACATCCTTCGGCCCCACTCTATCATAATGTCGTAGTCTCTAACTCTATATCCTTTGGCCCCACTATCCTATTGTCGGCCCTACTTTATCCCACTCTATCATATTGCCGTAGTCGCTTACTCTATATCCTTCGGCCCCACTCTATCCTATTGTCATGCTCTATCCCATCTTTCGAACATTCTACTTTGCTCTGCCCCACTGTATCTCTCTCTCTCTCTCACCGTATGCCACCACTCTGTATCACTCCGCCCATAACCATCTCCCCGACTCCACCATGCTCACTCTCCCATAACCCCTTGAGGATTATTATGACGCGTTTAGACAGTGTATACGGGCTATTAATTAATCAACTATTGTATTCACCTTAGGAAGAACTTGTGGGAGCTTTCGAGGTAACTGATATATATTTTACCTTATTATTTACTAGAGAGCCTTCCTAATGTGTATAAGATCGTCTAATGATAGCCACAATAATCTGTTAAAATGCGTCATAATCCTTAAAGGGTTAAATCATATGAACACACATGAACAAAAGCTTTATATTCGAGGCTTGTTCAGTGCTGTTCAACGATACACTTCACCCTCATATAACCTCAATGTTCAGTCTTTCCTCATCACTACTAGTTTTATATTTATGTTCATCACTTGAATCGCTTTTATCACAACTCTGCATCTTTATCATCACACCTATCACTGTCACCACTACCATCACCATCACTACTACAATCGATCACCATCAGGATATCATCACTATCAGGATCACCATCACTACAATCACTATAACCACTACCATCACAATCACGACCAGTATCAGGATCACCATCACAATCACAATCAACACTATCATCTTACCACACTGCAAACCACTGACATCTAAGACACTGTACGCCTAACCACGGTCACTGTGTCTTCATCTCTCTCTCTCTCTCTCTCTCTCTCATAAATGTAACATATTTCAAAGAATAAATGTTCAAAAGACGTCATGATCCCCAGGGGGGCTAAGATTACCGTTGTTTACGTAAGAGCAACATTTGTCCCTCCCAGCACGTCATGGCCTCAGCTGACTGGGGTTCTTAATACAGTTGCTAGGCTATTAACTCATCATAGCCACCTCTTTAGGAATTCTGAACATGGCTATATGGGATGTGTGTATATATGGGGGTGAGGGGTGAAAAGCTAGGGTCTGCAGGCTGAGTCCTTGTAATATGGCAGTGCACTCGCAGTCTAAAGTCCTTGATGGAGAAATTATACCCAAAGGAACTATTTAAACAAAATATGGATATAATTTTTCCATTGAAGTATTGACGCCATTGCGAATAACCTACTCTTTTTCTTGCCAATTTGATGTCATTTTTTGAACAAATGCAATGCCCGTTTCCAGATTGATGTCAAAGCTAATGTTATTGAAAGTTTAAACATCGGAATAACTGTGTACTAGCTTTTTATTTTATGTTTTGGCTATTATTAGTCGATTTTATGCAGCAAAATTCCATCGTAAACTGAATAAAATCGCCTAACGCAGAAAGAGAAGAAACGCCTCCTCGAGCCTTGAAAGGGTTGTGATGTGTTTATGTTTTGCTGGGGTATTTCTGTCCTATGCTGAGAAAGGAAAACGTTGGAGCCGTGAATAAGGGGGTATGTAATTATTATTATTTTTTTTTTTTTATTAAGGTGACAGTTACAAAGTGGTGTACAATCTATCTTATTCTAGTTACATTGTAGTTTATCTTATTGTACCAGTACCTCCCTACAATCAACCTAGTTGTTCCCCAATTCGTCCCTCCGCCACGACCATTTCAAAGTCCAAGTCTCTCACTCTTGTCCTCTGTAGCGGGGAGGACCTTGTACCCCTGAGACATAGGAGTGCAGACCTGAGAAGAGAGAAAGAGAGCCGGCATCTCATCCAAGTTATGACTTGGCTTCTATGCTGGCGCTTTTTCTCCGATATTTGTTCAGCTAATCTGGCATAGAAGACACTTGCAGAAGGTCCCATACCTCCCGACGATGAGAAGACCAGAGGAGTAAAGCTTCCTTGATCCCTGTTCAAAATTCTTTCTTCATAAGCGCGTTTTTTCTCACTTTAGTTTCTCAAGTATGCCGCCTTGTGTCCTCGCTCACGATATGTTTGTGCTCTTGGGTTGAAGATTCTGATGAAAAAGCCCGTTGTCCCCTCGTCCAAAAACCTCGAGCACTTACGTCCACTCTTGCTTCATTTGAAGTATTTGCAGTATTGTGGGCCAAGCTCTGTCCGTCCATAGGCAGAAGTTCCGGTTCGATTCTGACATCATGGCACACCTCGTCCAGCATTTGTGCAGTGATGTCTCGCACTTCATCATGCCGGATACAGATGAATCCTCCTTTCTTACAGGTCATACAGTGGTCTGGGTTGTTTATTTCACCGCCAGGTTCGAAACTGGCCACCCATACCTCAAGGCTACGGCATCATTGAATTCTTGTTTATTTAAGCTGAAGCCTTATTTACTGCAGTTTGGCTGTACAAAGAGCCCCCCCCCCCCAAACCTATGGATTTATGGGCGCTATGGATTTATGTAGCCTTGGGCCTTTCTCGAGGGGCTGGGGTGTTAGGCAGTTAGGGATAAAATAACGTACGCATGGAGGTTGTCTCTTTGCTTGCTCTCTCTCTCTCTCTCTCTCTCTCTCACAGGATCGATCTTTCTACCTCGTGTTTACCTCATCACGTTCCTTCCCTCCCTCAGGCTATATCGGTCCTCTCCTCTCCTACCCCAATGTCTTCCCCCCCCCCCCTCACCGTTACCCATTCCTCTTTTCTTCTGCTCTTACCCATTCCATACTTTCTACTCAGTTACACCTCCCCCCTCCTCTCCATCACCACTAAACTCCTACAATAGATTGCCTAGTACAGAATCGGCTCAGGAACGGTAGAGAACGAAAAGGTTTGGGTGTGAAAGGGATCTGCCTCGTGAATATTTCAGTGTTCTATCCTGCCTACATGTTCTTTACCCAAGGAAGTTAAAGAACTAAAGACTTAAACTCCCATGCTCTTACCCCTACCCATTACACTCTAAGTATAAACACACCAACATTACACTGTCCATTACTCTCTCTTCTCCCTTGCCTCCAACCAATGTGTGTGCCCCAGGGAGGTGGATAAAACAATTATTTCCTTTCGCGGCGCTGTAAGTAAATGACGCTACCTTTAAGCGTGAGAATGCTCCATAGACCTCCATCAAGTTTAATTAAAGAAAACACCCCCGAGGATCCCCTTCTAGATAAATGTGTACATTATTCAGTAGAATAATGTCCCGGACTCCTAAATTACAGGCTTGCTATCGCTCGCCAGGGACAAAAAATAGACATCTAAATGGTACAAGTCTTACAATTAACAATAACATGCGACGAAAGGTTTTAAAATAGCCGAACTAATGGGGAAGTCTTAAAATGTCAAAACTAATAGGGCTAAACATGAGGGAGAAGGGGGTTCAGAAAAAAAAACTTAACATCTATTATATAGGCTACTACAGTAGGCACCTGGGTAGCCTATTTTGCCTAAACTGCTCATCTTTTGACATTAGGCGAACGGGGGGAGAGAGAGATTTATATATGTAGGCTACTATGTGCACTCCAACTGTTAGTGTGTATGTGTGTGTGCGCAATAATACAATGTTATTAATGGTATCGAATCATTGTCCTATTGCAACTAACACCATCTAGTTGCATTAAACATCTTGACTTGGTAAACCCCATGCTACAATCTTTCTCTAGGATATCCATTCCTCAGCAGAATCGTATATGATAGGTCCTTTGACCGTCTTGACTCTTGAGTGAGAGGCGATCACTGGTGACTGTGTCTAGGCTACGGTCCTGGCTACACATTGTAGTCTGATTCAGAACAGGGGTTTGGACCTCTGTCCAGGCTCATTCTCGAGATTACAGTTCAATCTAGGTTTATCGATATTCAGAAAGACTTTTTGAGCGGCTCAGGCAGTCAATCCTAGGATTAATGGATCCAAAGTTTAAACCAGCGGCAGGGTAGAATCGTCGAAGTTAGATGGAAGTTATGCAAACTTCAAATTACTTTTGATAGCTTACGCTAATCCATAAGGAACCCATAATATAAAATAACATTATTTACAGTGTCTTTGGAGGCATTCTAAGCAAGCTTAAAACTTAATAATGGATGATAAGCCACCTGTGCTTTATTTAGAAATATGGATAATCTTGAATACTGTGGTTAAATGCTTTGAATGTAGCACCAGTCTGTATTTTAGTAAAACAATTACAAATAATGATACCTAGTTACAATACTAAATAAGTTCGCTATATATAAGATTAATTTGGTTTGTCGTATTAATTTTCATTAAGGTATAAAACAAATTCCGAAAACGAGATGAGCGCACATCTCATTTTACTCCACGTGCAGTAGAAGAACGCGAGTCACTCTTTGTTGTGCTATATTGTGTGTGGTTTTGCGGTTTAAATGCTAGTCCTTCGCCACACCATGCTTCGTTTACGGTAAGTTACTATTCATCTTTCACTGTGGATGCAATAGATGTATACTGAAGCCTGGGAAGTCCTAAATGTTGTGCGTTTATACATGACGTCTGTGTTTATTCGCCTTGGTTTACATTCGGTGCCGGGAAACCTCACATGGCATGTCAAGTAGCCCAAAACCTGAGTTTTTGTCTCCATTATCACAATTTAAGAACCCATGGGGAGTTTTGCATTTTGCCATACTTTTAGAAGTTAGTGGACATTATGATAAATTGCTACTTTGACCAGGGATGTTAAAATAAATGCAGCAGATGGTATGTCTTGGTCTTGTGTGTAGCGGTGAATCTAATGTCATGCAGTAGGCTAGGCTAGGCTAGGCTACTGGAAGGATTACTACCTCTCACTCTGTGACTTATCATATTCATTCCCATTTTTCATTCTATTCTTGGCGCTTTTTATTTTGTGAATTGATAACTACGAGCTAGAATTAATCCGGACACAAGCAAAGGACGAAAATAACGGAAATAGCCTAGATATAGATAAATTGGCAACTCAAGTTTTTTTTATGTGCTTATTGCACCAGAACCGTTGTTTATGGAGTTCAGTGGCTTATTGGCTATAGCTCTGCATTCCGTTGGCGGTTGCAAATTTTCGACTTAGCCTAACTGAGTTTTAATCTGGATTAGGCCTACTCGATCTCCGAAGATCCACAGATTATATAATCCCGTGAATCCGTGATCTAGGCTATATACGGATACACTTTGGTGTACTATCCAGGATCGAGAAGGCCTAATCCCAATCCCGGGTTTAAACCTGCCCCGAAATCCTACGTTTAAACCACTTGCCGGTATATGAATTCGGGCCGGTATGTTATATATATATATATATCAAGCAATTACTTACACCACAAGGACATCCCGACCATATATATATATATGTGTGTGTGTGTGTGTGTGTGTGTGTGTGTTTACGCTTATATATTCGTGTCTCATGCGTGTGTTCTTGCTTGCGTATAATACTAATAATAATAATAATAATAATAATTATTATTATTATTCAAATAAATAAAACACCCCCTTTACAAGAGCAGCCACAGTAACAGGTGTGACAGCAGGTGACTTTCATCCTAACCCCGGTGTCACACGAGCACTTTACCGGCGGGCGGCGGATGCATGGGAGTCACAGTATCCGAGTCAAAAATTAGTTCTAATCAAGTCTACTAGCTGACAAATTTCTATTTCTATTATGATTATCTTTTGTATCTTAGAGCTCATGATCGTGCATAGTCCAGTCTAGTTTAATATACTAATGCACTAACATGTTATTCATTACCGGTACTTTCATTGATGTCATTAGTTAGGTTTAGGCCTATGTAAATTAATTGGTGGGTTGGTGAAAACAAAATATAAATAGTAATATGCTGCAGTAGCAATCCAAATAAGATGACAACCTGTATCGGACTCAAGGCTCCGATACACGTAGCCTATAAAATTCAGTTTGCTCCCTAGACTCCAAGCATAAACATACACCCCAAGACCCCCCCTCGATTTTTGTTTTGTTTTAACGAGTAGGCTGCGTGACACCACTTCTTCGATTTTTATAAAACCTTAATGGAGGCCTAGGGAGATAAATATAGATATCTAGGGAGAACAAATAAGTACGGTAAATAAAGTAAAAATATAAATAAATAAGATAAATTAATAAGTTAATAAATACCGGTACCGGTATATAATAATAGTATAGTATAACCCCGTTCTTATGTTCTATGAAGGTACACCGAAGAATGACAAAAATTATCCATAATATTAATACAAATTCCATATGAAGAAAGGTTGAAGATATTAGGTTAACATTCGTTAGAGAGACGCAGAGTTTGAGGATATATGATAGAAGTGTTCAAGTGGGTTAGTGGGATTAATAAAGGGAACATGAATGATGTACTGAAGCTCAGTGATAACGAAAGAACTATAACAAATGGTTTCAAATTATATAAATTTAGTTTCAGAAAAGATATAGGCAAATATTGGTTTGGTAACAAGAGTTGTAGACACGTGGAATAGGCTACCGAGTGATGTGGTAGGATCTAGAATATAAACATAAGTAAATATAAACTTTCTTTTCGAAGTTGAATGGTCTCTAGTTCTCTTTCTAGTAGGAGGTATTCTAGCTTATATATAACCATGGTGTAATTCTACCATATAGGCTATACATAGTAATTGTACCATGGTTATAACATTGTCTAGGTGAGGTGTGGCGACTATTCATAGTGTGCACGGGGTTAGTTCCGATTTCTCCACCAGACGGCGTGGGGCATCATTGGCCCACTACTCCCAAGTAAATAAACACGTTGAACTCTATGCGATTGAATCGGTGTCTACTTTATATGCTCGTAATGCCGTGTCTAACGTGAACACTATGGAAATTGAGTTATCGCCATACATTCTTAGTGTTCTGAAGGGGGAGGGTCCCTAGGGTAAAATAGAGGGAAATTACGACAATGAAGACTTATTACTGCCTTGTGATAAAAGCAGGGTGTATGAAGAGTGAACAACACCGACTATATCTCCTTATAGGCTATACTGGGCTAACCTCAATACTGTATTATCATTATTTACATGTCGATTTTATAATTTTACACCATACCATACAACACCGTATGTTGATATTTATCCGTTTTCCGTATATTTGTTTAATGATTATGCGAGCGAAGGCGAAGCAGAAAACAAAAGTTTGTTATAAGACACCAACTTTCCATTATTCACTTCCTTTCTGTAATATATGTTTTTTATTGTTTATATATATATATATATATATATATATATATATATATATATATAGAGAGAGAGAGAGAGATCAAATAATGTCTACGTTTTGGAAATTAAGATATACTATTAAGATTATAAGCCTTGTTACAACCGCTGCTGCAACAGCAAAACTGCGCATGAATACCGTACAGAAATCTTTGAGAACAGAATATTAACCCCTTCTTTACCGGTAACGTCTTTTTGTATTTGATTTCAGCTACATTTAGACGATTTTGTTTAAGCTTGGGAAGGATATATGATATCTAAAAGGATTAATTGAGATAGGCTGTAGCCTTGTAATGAGTAGACGTCCTTCCTAAGCTGTACAGCATCGTCTAATAGTGGCCAGAATATAATTAAAAGTACATCACCGGTACAGAAGGGGTTAAAGGCACGTAAAACAATCTACCGGTACATAGGCTAGGCCTACTTATAATTTCAGTGATACATAATACAGGTTTACTTAATTAATATGGTCAAATCTCCGATGTATTTAGCTTATTGTAATACCCTCTACCCGCAACCATAGAAATACCCGAGTTGACAAAATATAACCGATCGAGTTTGGATTTTAATCAACATTTGATGTCAAACAAATTCAAAAGTTAAAACCTACACCAAATATCACCTTATAAAATTATGGGCTAGACTTAAAAATACTAACTGTAAATTGATGAATTTTACACAAGGTAGTGTTTGTGTGGGTGGATGAGTTTAAATAAAGGAAATTGTATCTGTGTTTTCGACCATTCCATCCTTACAAAGCTGTTTATATCGATCCTTTGCACAATCCATTTATCCATTTACCTTCCACTGTTAGATAACATATGATTCATCACGAAGTGTAGCCTACCTGCGGAGATAAAACGCACTTATATATCATAAACTATATGAGACCAGAATTTTAGACCAATCCACATGGATCATAATGTAGGTAAGGTATGTCCATAAACGGTACCGGTACCAGGTATATAGTTTTGCTTCAACCGACAAACTTCATGATAAATCGTATATTCTCCTATTATGGAAGGTAACATATATTTATGCAACGAACTTTGCTTAAACCTCTTCAAATAAACCGTTAGTTAAGTTAATTCTTAGGTAGGTTTGGTGGGTTTGATATTGTTGCACGCCAATGGTTGGTAAAAGAGCCAAGTTCAGATTTATATAATTTTGCTGCATTAAAATGGTAAAACTGATGGATTTTGCTTATATTGCCAACGAGACTACTTAATTTAGTCTAAATTTCCCTGCATATATAGACGCAATTTATCCGACACGTAAGCATATTATATAAATGATCTATTCACAAAATTGGCATATGCTGGGGTGAAATGAATAAAATATAGATTATAAAATATGTATATTTTCAGTTGATAGATACCGGTAATGTTGGGCATAGCCTAATCAACTCTTTTCATGTTTCGTTTTATTACAGGTACCGGTACTTACTTTACATCTAGCAGCTTTGCCATTGTACCAAGATTGTGCTTACATTGTGCCTTACATTGTGCTTTGTTCCTTATGCTATTTATCATGGAATTTGTCTGTTGAAGCAAACGATATACTTGTACCGTATATGTATACATTTTAATCTATATGAAGAGGTCTAAAGACACACGATTATTCCTTGTCTCTTCATTTAGTATATAATATGTACGTTTGTTATATATCAGCTGGTAGTCTACACTTCGTGATGAATCGTATTGTCTCTCATTATGGAAGATAAAATAGATTGATATAAACATATCTTGTGTAAGAATGGAATGGTCGAAAACACATGAAAATTCTCCCCTACCCTCACCCATCCACCATAACAGACATTTCATATACATCATTAATGTTCAGTTGGCTTTGCATAGGATACGGTAATCTAGTGTAGGCTAATGGTATTCGCTTCGTGAATTGCGGTTACCTCCCTAATATATCGATAAACATAAATGTGTATACAAATATATTGTGTAAAATGAGACAATAAATATCAGTACAGACAATTGTTAAGCCTATTCCTTATACAAGAAGATATTAGACAGTTTCCAGACGGCGATGGATGATAAAGAGCTTTGCGCTTTATATACAAAATAATAACAAAACTTTACTCTTATTGACCGTTGCCGTCTGATAGGTACTGTATACATCTGTAGTTTTATGAATGAACTAGGTCTATATATACGTGGGTAAAATTACTTAAGATATGTTCATAATAATCCAAACATCCACACATATTAAAGGAGAGAGCTCAATATTCAGTCTTATCATCTATTCATCATATTGTTTTATGTTACTGCTTTGAAGCTTGTTATTGTTTACTTAAATATATTTTCCTTACATCTTTGATTGTTTGAAATCAATACAAAAGCACATTGTCTTGTCCGTGTGTGCTAAAACAGCCTGGTACAACACAAACTTGACCAGTCTCTTTGTGTACAAGCGCGCGGCAGCCCCGTACCAGAGGGCCAGGTACTGGTTTGTTTATTATTGTCACTTGACCTGACGTCACGGCCACACTATGAATAGGCTATAGAGGGAGGTATTATCAGTTGGGGATCATTTAGCGTAGGTGGGCTGTGATAATATCAGTTAAAGTGGGACACGGGCATTATTTTTAAATTTTCGATCCTATCCAAGTCCTTTCCTTCTTCCAAACTCCCGCATATCATACTAGTCGATAACAGCCCTCTGATGGTCCCAAGCAAACTATCATTACGCTAATAAATCTGCACAGTATTCTTACTATTCTTTCGTTATGGAATAGGTAGCATATGTAAGATTTCCACAAAAATTTATCCATATTCCACCCAACAATATTATCAGTGTGCTGTTCGTTCAGACGGCGATAGTAGGATGTCGTGGGTAGGCTATAAACCCAGAGGCAACAACACCCCACCAGAGAGTTGTAGATATGTGGAATAAGCTACCGAGTGCGATAGGGGGATCAAGAACGATAGAGAGCTTTAAGATAAAATTAGATAAGCATATGAACGAGGTGTGAGGTGGATCTGCCGGGTATGTGCCATTCGGCTCTCTGCAGACTCTCGTTTTATTATGTTGACCTTTGACCATTTTGGCGAGGTTAGTCCTCATAGTATTAGTGAGTTGGGCCTATAATTGGGCCTTATAATTAGGGTTGGGTGTGTGGGTCAATCTGCTTTCTGCAGACTCCCATGTTCTTATGTTCTTAAATAAATAAAGGAAAGTGGGTGGGCGTCGCGCGACGCTGGTGGTGGATAGGGTAGCGACTGTTAGGGTGATGGTGATATAATGATATAATATGGTGGTGATTGATCCCTCAGTGGTAGTGGTGGTGATGGTAATAGTGGTGGTGATTGAGGTTGAATACATGATTGCTGTGCTAGAGTGGTAGTCTTGTACATATTTTGCAGAGTGTGGAGGTAGTTGCTGTGGTGGTGTTTACTGATGTAGGCTGTGGTATGTGATCTATTGCTATGGTGGCGGTGTTTTTAATACTAGTGTAGGCTGTGGTATGTGATCTATTGTTATGGTGGTGGTGTTGTTAATACTAGTGTAGGCTGTGGTATGTGATCTATTGCTATGGTGGTGATGGTGTTTATAGTGATGTAGGCTGTGGTATGTGATCTATTGCTGTGGTGGTGGTGGTGGTGTTGACACTGATGTAAGCTGTGGTATGTGATCTATTGCTGTGATGTGAGGTAGTGGTGTGTGATATGTGGTGGTGGTGGTGTGTGATGTATGGTGGTAGTGGTGGTGGTGTGTGATGTATGGTGGTGGTGGGAGTGTGTGATGTTGGTGGTGTGTAGTGGTGGTGTTGATATGGTGGTAGGACAAGACAGCTTTAGCACAGTGGTAGAAGAGCAGCGTGGGAAGAGTGAGACTGAGTTACAAGGAATAGAGAGAGCGTGTATATGTGCGTTATTGAGTGAGGTGTGTGTCTGGAGAGAGAGAGGGAGGTTTGATTTTCCCCCGAGTGGCGAGTTTATTGGGCAGCCGCCCTTCATCCTGTGAAGGGTCAACCAATATATATGTGATACATAGCTACCGGTACTCAAATACCCATTGCTCATCTGGAAACAATGACACCTCTCTTTTTGGTACTCTCAAAGTTCACAATTTAGTAAAATTAATTTAATAGAATGAATGGGTGCATTTAATTAATTTACTTGTTGCCTATATGTACTATCAACGACAAAAGTTTGTTCTCCTAACCTGCCACTGTGTGAATCTGAATCACTTAGGGATCGAAAAACGAAGCATTTCTTGGGTGTAAATGGCACTTCTTTCAGATGCTTCGTTTGTCGACTCCCAGGTGTTTCGGATTCACACAGTGGCTGGTTGGGGGAGCGAACTTTTGTCGTTGATAGTGCATAACATTATACATTATACAGATTCCTTAACATATTACATATCGACAATTCGACAAATCTACAGATCAATTAACCCTTTTAGTACGATAATGTCTTTTCAGTTATTTTAACTGAGACAAGTGATTTAGTATTTTGTTATTAGGCCTAACAGGTGAATTTATTAGGTTTGTGCAATGACTTCCTGAAAGGGTTAACATGACACTCGTATATATTATTATACATCGGATAGATAGAGGGGGGGCGGGGGGGGGGGGGGGGACTATTACATACCACCGCCGCATCACCTTACACTCTCACTCTTATTACACTATTTTTTTCACGTTTACTCTGCAACCGCTCTTTTAATTATTATTATTAGTAGTAGTATTATTGCAGTCTCTCTCACTCTGCATCCTCACTCTCTACATCCTCACGCTTTACTTCCTCACTCTCTACAGTTTCACTCTATACAACGCCAAACTCAACTGTCTTTATGAGTCTTTGGAGAGTTTGTTATTATCCTAGCAAGAGGTTCTTATCTCTATTGGAGGTATTTTGATATTAGTACAGATTAGCAGGGGTACAGATTATACTAGTTTACAAGTCACAATCGATAGGTAAAATAACAGGAGATACAGTGGAGATGACAATACAAATAAACTTTAACACATGAACTAAAAAAAAAAAATCTATCTATATCTATCTATCTATCTATCAATTCCCTTAACCCCTCCTGTATAAAAAGCAGGAGGAGAGACATGACTATTTTTTCTGCGACTGAACATTTGGCCAGTCATCACCTTTGTCTCCTTGCCCAATCACTTCCCCACAACCTTACCTCTGACTCACCTCTCACCCCTTCTCCATCATGTTTAGCCCTATTACTTGTGAGATTATAAGACTCGGGGCATTAGTTTGGCTATTTCACGACCTTTCAGGCCACTTAAGTGTCGATTTTGTTTTTTTACTGACGAGCGATAGCGAGCTTGCAGTTTAGGTTGAACAATTAAAACATTTATCTCGCAGAGATCTCGAAGATATATCATGTTAAGCTTGATGGAGGTCTAAGGAGGAAAAAATAAAGATACATAAATTAATAGGTAAATGATACTACTACTACTACTACTACTACTACTACTACTACTACTATTAGGTCCCCTGTTGTTTCTTATATACATAAATGACCTAGATTTAGGTATAACTAGTAGGATAAGTAAATTCGCAGACGATACTAAAATGGGGAGATCAATTGATTCAGATAGCGATATAGAGTGCCTCCAAAGGGATCTAGATACCTTACATGAATGGTCAGTAAATTGGCAGATGAAGTTTAACATTGACAAATGCAAGGTATTAAAGATAGGGAAGATGCAAACAAATGTTAAATATAAACTAGCTAATTTAGAATTAGAAAATTCAGACTGCGAGAAAGAAATAGGTGTGTTTGTTAGCAATGATTTAAAGCCTAGAAAACAGTGTATAGGCGTTCGTAATAAGGCAAACAGGATTCTCGGGTTCATCTCTAGGAGTGTGAGTAACAGAACTGCTGATGTTATCTTAAAACTTTACTTGTCATTAGTGAGACCTCATATGGATTATGCTGTCCAATTTTGGTGTCCTTATTACAGAATGGACATAGATTCATTGCAGAGAGTACAGCGTAGAATGACAAAAATGATCCATAATATTAGAAATCTTCCGTATGAAGAAAGGTTGAAGAAATTAGGTTTACATTCGTTAGAGAGACGCAGAGTTAGAGGGGATATGATGGAGGTGTTCAAGTGGGTTAGTGGGATTAACAAAGGGGACATGACAAATGTACTAAAGCTCAGTGATAGCGAAAGAACTCGTACCAATGGTTTCAACTTAGATAAATTTCGTTTCAGAAAAGATATAGGCAAATATTGGTTAGGTAACAGAGTTGTAGATGGGTGGAATGGACTACCAAGTGCTATAGTGGGATCTAAAACTGTAGGGAGCTTTAAGATAAAATTGGATAAGCATATGGACGAGAAGGGTTGGGTGTGAAGGGGGATCAGCCGGGTTGGGCCAATCAGCGCTCTGCAGATCCCCATACTCCTGCGTTAATCTCTAACCGTTTTGGTAAGATGATCCTCAGGGTATTAGAGTGTTGAGCCTATAATTGGGCTTTGTAATTGATTTGGGGTTGTGTGGGACAGGGATCTGCCTTGCTTAGGCCAATCGGCTTTCTGCAGACTCCCATTTTCTTATGTTCTTATGTACTACTACTACTACTACTACTACTACTATTATTATTACTAATAATAATAATAATAATAATAATACAAAATAATAGTGATGATAATAATAATATAACCAACAAAGATCACGTGCCTTTTCCAACCACCTTCTGTTCTCGACCCTTCACATTCAATTCTTAACTTTCTCCTACTGTCTTGTTCTGCCCCATCATCGTTTGTGTGTGTGTGTGTGAGAGAGAGAGAGAGAGAGAGAGAGAGAGAGAGAGAGAGAGAGAGAGAGAGAGAGAGAGAGAGAGAGAGAGATATTATTATTGGTTGGGGTATGTGAGGGGAGAGAAGTGTATGTGTGTGTCTGTGGATTATATATAAATTGTATATGTGTATGTGTGTGTATGTCCTGGTCCAAGGCCTGTTCCTCCTAAAATACAGGCTCGCTAGCGCTTGCCAGGGGAAAATCGACACCTAAATGGCACGAAAGTTCTTAATATTGCCAAAGAAATAGGGCGAACTTTTTAAAAACTCAATATTAATGCGGCCAAACATGAGGGAGAAAAGGAATGTAGAACCCTCCCCTCCCCTCTTAGAGAACCTAAACTATAGCATGTATCAACGAAGAAGTATAGCAGATGTTACTCTTTGGTGGGGTACTATTACGACTGACTGTATTCAAAACATGTGTAGCGAAGCAGGTGTAGAGGGGGGGGGGGGGGGGGTTGAGATAGGTGTGAGAGGCATGTGCTTGAGACAGGTGTGTGTGAGAGAGAGATAGAGAGAGTGAGTGTGTGTGTGTGTGTGAGAGTGAGTTGAGAGGGTGGGGTCAACGTATCATAGTAGAGTTTGGACCAGAAACCCTCCGCACCCTAAACATGAGATGGTAACCCCCCTCCCCCCCTCTCTCTCTTTCTCTCCTTTTACACCTGTACGACCCCGCCCTATGACTCTCTCTCTCTCTCTCTCTCTCTCAATACACATACCTATCATGCACACTTACTGTCTGTAACACACACTCACTCACTCACACGTACAGCACGTTACACACCCACACTCATAAATACTCTGTCTCTCTGTCACACACACACACACACACACACACACACACACACACACACACACACGTACAGTACATTACACAACCACAGTCATACATACTCTCTCTCTCTCTGACACACACACACACACACACACCCACACACTCACTCTCTCTCTTAGTAATCAAGTTGGATGGGATTTCGGCGGCCTTAATCGCCTTATAACAGGGGTTTAATGGGTACTTCACTTACATCATTACAACCATTACCTTAACGAAAAACACCACAGCTCTACATTTACCGCCTGATAGCTCTATACGTTTATCTATCTATCTATCTATCTGTTTATCTATCTCTATCTATCTTGGTATCTATCTATATCTAGTAAGTTTTTTTGTTTTTAGTTTGCTCCCTAGATCTCTGTCAAGCTTAGCAAAAATCACTCAAGATCCCTCTTTGAAAGATGTATACATTTAAGTTGAAGGGGGTATGGGGCGTTTTTTTTTTTTTTTTTTTTTCTTTTTTTTAGATTGAAGGGGATCTCGTGGGCGATTTTTCTAGTTTGAAGGGGGTCTGGGGGGCGGTTTCTTTAGTTTGAAGGGGGTCTGGGGGGCGGTTTCTTTAGTTTGAAGGGGGTCTGTGGAGGCGTTTTTCTTAGTCTAGGGGGCAAACTAGTAATACATTGCTCGAAAATGGCAACATGAAAATACTAATTAAGCAAAATGTCCTAATTATCCCTCAAAACGTGGTGGTGAATGGTGTTAACCCCTGGATAATTATGGCGCATTTTGACAGTGTATTCTGGCTATCATTAGACGATTTTATACAACTTGGGAAGGCTGTCTAGGAATCAAGGGGGTGTAAACTATCTCCATTAACTCTAGCTCTCCCACACGTTCTTCCTAAGCTGAATAAAGTCTACCAATAGCCAGAATGAACTGTCAAAACGCGCCCTAATCCTCAAAGAGTTAAGTGTCCCACTGTCCCGTGTTCCTTAACCCCTTCTGTACCGACGACGTTTTTTTTTTAAATTTTAATTTAACTATATTTAAACGGTTTTGTGCAGTTTAAGAAGTATCTGTGGTAGTAGAAAGGGTTAATGGCTGGAGGCCCTTTTTTAAACTGAATAAAATCGTCTAACAGTCGCCAGAATATAGTTAAAAGGACGGCCCCGGTACTGAGAGGGTTAAAGAGTTATTGCGCCATGTCCCACACCTGTACCGTTTCTCTCTCTCTCTCTCTCTCTCTCTCTCTCTCTCTCTCTCTCTCTCTCTCTCTCTCTCTCTCTCACACACCCATATATACATACACTCACCATTTATTCTCTCACACACATAATACATAATATATACATCATATAATTATACAGACATCGCACAAAAACATACACGGTTCTACACAACTACAAACGTGATGACATGTATACACTTAGTATTACACAAATACACACGCTCACTTAAACACACGCACACTCCCCCCCCCCCCTCTCTCTCTCTCTGCATGACTTCACCTCCGCCGGGTATGTGCAAGCGAGAGAGAGAGAGAGAGAGAGAGAGTGTCAGAGTGTGTGAGGTGTTCATTGTGCCACTTGTTAAAAAGTGGCTCATTGTAAGAGGCCTTGTGAGTCAACTTAAATCCCCCCCCCCTCCCCTTCTGCCCACCCCTCTCACCCTTTCTCTTTTCCTCCCCCTCCCACTTCTGCTCTTCCCTCCCCCTTTTATCTTTCCCTCTCTCCCACTCCTTCCTCCTTTATCTTTTTCTCCCCCCCCCCTTTTCTCTGTCCCTCCCTCCCTCCCACTCCTTCTCTTTCCTCCCCCTTTCTCTTTCCCTCCCTCCTACTCCTCTCTCCCTCCCTCCCACTCCTTCTCTCTCCGTCCCACTCCTTCTCTCTTCCTCCCACTCCTTCTCTCTTCCTCACCCTATAGCTTACCCTTCCTCCCACCCCTTCTCTCCTTCTTCTTCTCCCCCTCCCCCCTTCCCCCTTCTCTTCCCTCCCCTCCCCATTCCCCTCTCCCCTCTCCCCTCTCATATTCTTGGTACTGTTCGTTTCTATCTCGTACCGGATATATTGCATTTCAACTTTACTGTACAGCTACTGACAAATGTTCGTGAGCTCTTGCGATTGTCTACAGCTACTGACAAATGTTCGTGAGCTCTTGCGATTGTCTTAAGCAAATGTTCGTGAGCTCTTGCGATTGTCTACAGCTACTGACAAATGTTCGTGAGCTCTTGCGATTGTCTTAAGTAAATGTTCGTGAGCTCTTGCGATTGTCTACAGGTACTGACAAATGTTCGTGAGCTCTTGCGATTGTCTTAAGCAAATGTTCGTGAGCTCTTGCGATTGTCTACAGCTACTGACAAATGTTCGTGAGCTCTTGCGATTGTCTTAAGCAAATGTTCGTGAGCTCTTGCGATTGTCTTAAGGGGAGGTTTTTAGTGTGTTTCTCAGACATCCATCAAGCTTGAAATTACACCCCCTTGACTCCCTTTCAAGATAAATTTGTACATTTTTCGGTAGAAAAATGGCCCGGCTGAAAGCCGGTTCCTCTTAAATTACAGGCTCGCTATCGCTCGCCAGGATAAAATCGACACCTAAATGGCACGAAAGGTCTTAAAATTGACAGAAATGGGTTGAAAGTCCTTAAAATCATCAAAATAATGGGGCAAACGTCTTAAAATTAGAAAAACAATGGAGCTAAGCATGAGGGAGAAAGGGGTCAAGAAAAAATCCCTCGAGTGGATATCTCCCCTTAAGCAAATATATCCCCTTAGATTGATGTTCAGATCAAATTAACTATATATTAATAACTATTTGATATGTATTTATTAATATATAGTATAGCTGATTTGATCTGAACCTCAATCTCACTGGATATATTTGCATAGTTACAAGCATTTTTCTTTAGCGGTACGGTGGCGGTCATGTCTCGGCTGTCAATACGTTCGGCTCGCTCTGTGATGTATTAATGTATGTCAGATGTTGGATAGGGTGGGTAAGTGTAGGAACATGCTTGTATATCTCACTCGAAACGAATAAATCAAGTGTTAGACATTGCTGATACCAATTATTGATCGAAATATACTTGGTGCCGATACATCACTTATTAGGCCGACCGTACATATATGGATTTATATTATCCATATCCCACATTATATCCCATGGCCTCCACATCTGGCATGTATCCGTTTTCGGGAAAAATATAAACAAGTTGATACATTTTCCTATTTAGCCTTTCCGTATAATAAGGACGCTTCTTTCACTTTATTCTGGCTATCATTGGACGATTTTGTGTAGCTTAGGAGGGACCTCTAGCAATGAAAGAGGTTAAATACACCTCCATTAGCCCCCTGCGTCTAGAATTCCTCCTTGAGCTGGATAAAATCGTCTACTCACAGCTATAAGGATGAAGGGAAGAAGCGCCCCCTCTCGTGTCCTGAAGGGGTTAACAGAGGGAGAGAGATGCTGCCCTAATATGATGATCCTGTGGTGGGTGGCCTTGAGAGAGAGAGAGAGTTAGCGTAATTTTGTTTCTCTCTCTCTCTCTCTCTCTCTCTCTCTCTCTCTCTCTCTCTCTCTCTCTCTCTCTCATACATACACTAATGCCCTAAATATGCCAAATAAAGTTAATTTTGTTTCGTGTATTAATGATTCTGGCGAACATTCGAGGATTTTATAGATATTACAGGGATCTGCCATGCTTAGGCCAATCGGCTTTCTGCAGACTCCCATTTTCTTATGTTCTTATGTTATATTAGGAAGGACCCATGCACATAAAATGGGCTATTACCCTCTCAAATTACTCTCTGGTTCCCTCACATCCTTCCTAAGTTGAATAAAATCGTCTACTGATAGCCAGGATAATGTCGAGTATTGTAAAGGCTAAGTACCCACATGGTCTGTGTACGGTAATGTAGACGTAGTAGCCGTGTGCGTGAGAAAGGTGTACATGCAGGTGTTATGTGTACTTACTGAACAACGTGGAGAAAAAGAAGTCTGTATGATGAGAACTGGCAGAAGCACACACACACACACACACACACACACACACACACACACACACACACATGCAGTCATAGCGCCACACCCACACATTGCACTCACTTAGATTAATAACCAACATTGTGTACACACAAAGCTACATACATACATACATGCTCACACACACACACACACACACACACACACACACACACACACAAACACAAAGCTACATACATACATACATGCTCTCTCACACACACACACACACACACACAAACAGTCATACAGCGACACACGGCCACACATACACCTTCACACAACGACACAACCACACACACATATGCAACGACACCACACACACATGCAACCACACACATATATGCAAAGACACCAAACACACACACACATACATACATACATACACACACACGCACGCACGCACACACACACACACACACACACACACACACACACACACACACACACACACACACACACACACACACACACACACACACACACACACACACACACACACACACACACACACACACACTCACACATACATACACACATACACGCACACACACATACACATTGCAGCACAATATTCCATTCAGCAGTGGTAAGGATTTAGACACAAAGTGCTTCTCTCACCACCACCACTACCACCACCACCATCTCCACCACCATCTCCACCACCATCTCCACATTGCCATCACCACCACCACCACCACCACCATCTCCACATTGCCATCACCATTAGCACCATCACCATCTCCACTTTGCCATCACCACTACCACCACCTTCTTATTCATTAGCCTTACCATCATCACTATCACCACCACCACCATCATCTTTTACTACACCTATCACCACCACCATTATAACAACGCCCACTACAATCACAACTATCACTATACCACTGCTACCACTATCACCATTATAACAATAACCACCACCACTACTACTACCACAATCACCACCACTACTATCTACTACTACCAGCCGTACCACCACCAATGCCACTTCTATCACCACCACTACTACCAGCATTACCACCACTACTACCACCACCACAATACCTTCTTTGCATCAGTTTTTACAACAGAAGACCTCAGTGATATCCCTACACCATCGCCGATTCAGATTGATAATTCAGATGTTCTAAGCAATATCACCGTTACAGAGAGAGAAGTATTGAATTGTTTAGATAAACTCAAGGTAAATAAAACGCCTGGACCTGATACAATCTCGCCTAGAGTTCTAAAGGAAGCTAAGGATGAGCTCTCTAAACCACTGACATTACTATTCAATAAATCCTTGCAGTCTGGAACTATGCCCGATCAGTGGAAGCTAGCCAACGTAACACCGATATTCAAAAAAGGCAGCAAATCCCTACCCAGTAACTATCGTCCAATTAGCTTAACCTCAGTTGTATGTAAAATGCTAGAAACGGTCATACGAGACAGACTCGTAAATCACTTAGAGGAAAATAACATACTTAAAGATACTCAACACGGCTTTCGTAAAAAAACGTTCTGTTTAACAAACCTCTTAGACTTCTTCCACGATATCCTCAACCTCTACGATGAGAGTAAAGCTGTAGATATTATATACCTTGATTTTCAAAAGGCCTTTGACAAACTTCCTCACAAACGTTTACTGCTAAAACTAAAAGCGCATGGAATACAAGACGGTGTGTTGAAATGGATAGAAAATTGGCTCAGCGACAGAAAGCAAAGAGTAGTCATAAACGGTAAGGCATCTAAATGGACCAATGTAAGTAGCGGGGTACCCCAGGGATTGGTACTAGGACCAATTCTCTTTCTAATTTACATTCACGACATAGATGAGGGTCTCACCTGTACAATCTCAAAATTTGCTGACGATACAAAAATTGCAAATAGCGTACTCTCAAAAGAACAAGTTGACGATATGCAACACAATCTAGATAAATTGTCATGTTGGGCCCAAATTTGGCAAATGAGTTTCAATGCGGATAAATGTAAAGTACTACCTATCGGATACCTAAATGAGAAAGCAAACTATTCGATGAATGGCACTCAGCTTAAGAATGTAAACAGAGAAACCGATCTGGGAGTAACAATATCGGAGTAACCTAAAACCGAGTCAACAATGTTCAGAAGTTGTTAAGAAGGCAAACAAAATAATTGGCTTTATAGGCAGGTCATTTGAGCATAAATCCAAAGAAGTTATCCTAACCCTTTACAATTCATTAGTCCGCCCTCTTCTGGAATTCTGCGTTCAATCCTGGTGCCCTTATTACCAAAAAGATATAAACAAGCTAGAACGAGTTCAACGTAGAGTTACCAAAATGATACCTAGCCTAAAGAACAAACCATACGAAGATCGTCTTAGAGAATTAAATCTATTTCCTTTAACCCAGCGCAGATTAAGAGGTGACTTAATTCAAGTGTTCAAAATCATCAAAGGCATCGACAATATGAACTGTAGTAAGTACTTCACTATCGACCAATCTAATTACACGCGGGGAAAAACGGTTGCAAAAATTATTGGTAAATCTTTTAACTCACACGAATCTAAGAATTTCTTTTCAATCGAGTTGTCAACTTGTGGAATGGGCTTCCCCGAAACGTTATAGACTGCATCACCGTTGATTCATTTAAACTCCGCCTAGACAAATATCTCGCATCAAACCCGCGACTGACTGCGTTTTGTAAATGAATAACTTTATTTTATCCCCCCTCAGTTACTAACCCATCTGTCCCCTACTAACTTCCTAATCCTGCCACGGACATTAGTTCCAGGGCAGTAATTCCCTTTCCAATGTTCCCTTACCCACTCTAAACCACTGTTTGGACACTTGATCCTCAGTGTTTTGGAGGACAAGCAACCTAGAAGGGTCACTAGATCTGTTGTTGCTTGATTTCCTTTGTACCACCACCACCACCACCACCACCACCACCACCACCAATACCACTTCTACCACCACCTCTACTACCCACTACTACCAGCATTACCACGACTACCACCACTTGTACACCCACCACCCTCATATTTCTGCCGTGTAATATATAACTAGTGACGTCATGGCCTCTTTATCACTACACCAATCAAAGTCTATCATACACTATCACAAAATTGCCCCACTTTTGGCAAGCGACAATTGACCACGTACGAGTTTTGAGCAATAAGGAGCCTTTAATTTAGGTGGAACCACTTTTATATACCGAAAAATATACAAATTTATCTCGGTGTGTGTGTGTGTGTGTGTGTTTTGTTTTTTTGTGTACAGCTTGGTAAAGGGCTAAGGAGCAAACCCCCCCCCCCATACACACTGAATCCTCTCTTATCCTTCTCACCCACCTCAAGGATCTCATTCATATCCCATCCCTTTCACCCACTGCTAACATCCCTCTCTCCCTTTCATCTTACCCATAACTCGTCCCTCTTCTTCTTTCTCCCCTCTCCCTCATGTTTCTTACCTTGCCCTCTAATCCCTCTCCCATTACTCGTCCCTCTCACTCTCTCTCCCCTCTCCCTCTTCTACTTTCTCTTTCCATCCCTCTCACATTACTCCTACCCATCACTCGTCCCTTTCACTCTTACCTCTCCCTCTCATATTCCACGCCTTCTCTATTACATCCTTTCCCTTTCCACATCTCTCTCTCCCCTTTTCCTCTTTACTACCTTCCCTGTTCCTCTTATACACTACACATCTCTCTCTCCCATCTCTTACACCCTCCTTGTTCATTCCTCTCCCTTTCCTCTTACCCTCCACACATTCCTCCATCCACTCACCCCACTCTCTGATTTAACTCCAGAATCTGCTGAAAGAGAGGGGGCTTTGACTAGGTACGGATGTTAGGTCATGGGGTGTGTGTCTGTCTGTCTGTCTGGCTGATGATATGTACTCTTGCCACTCCCTCAACCTTACTCATCACTACTCATACTGCCATCACCACTCATACTGCCATCACCTCATCACTCATTCTCTCCCCTTTCCCTCTTTACTACCTTCCCTGTTCATCCCTCTTACTTCCCACTCGTTCCTCTCCCTCTCCACCCTTACTCATCACCACTCATACTGCCATCACCACTCATACTGCCATCGCCTCATCACTCTATTCTATCCTATTCACCAACCTCCCCTCACCACACTCTCCCTCACGTCTTCACCACTCTGACCCACACCAACCTACCCTACGTAACTACTACCTCCCTCATTATTCATTGTAACCTATTAAGCCTCTCCCCATCATCACTCCCTCTCACACCCTTCACCACTCTCTCCCTCACCACTCACCAACCTACCCCCCATGTCTCACTCCTTCCTCATCACTCATTCTAACCTATTAACCCACTCCCCCTCATCATTCCCTCTCACACCCTTCACCACTCTCTCCCTCACCACTCACCAACCTACCCCCCATGTCTCACTCCTTCCTCATCACTCATTCTAACCTATTAACCCACTCCCCCTCATCACTTCCTCTCTTACCCTTCACCAATCTCTCCCTCACTACTCACCAACCAACCCCCCATGTCTCACTCCTTCATCATCACTCATTCTATCCTATTATGCCACTCCCCATCATCACTCCCTCTCACACCCTTCACCACTCACCAACCCACACCAACCGATCCATAACTACCTTCCTGGAGCTAAATTATATTGTTAGAATGCGTCCTTATATAGCGAGACACACGCTACTGTTCACGTGATCACCAAACTTAATTATGCATTCGATTTTGTGTGTGTGTGTGCGTGTGTGTGTGTTTGTGTATATGTGTGTGTGTGTGTGTGTGTGCAAAAAGTATGTCTGTCTGTGTATCTTTAAATGTTCGTGTCTATGTGTGTGTGTGTGTGTGTGTGTGTTTTTTTTTTTTTTTTTTTTTTTTTTTTTTTTTTAACTATCGTGTGAATTTGATGCCTGGGGAACAAGAAAGCGTAGAAGGCAATGGACAGATGCTGCTGGAATAGTGCTCGCTGTCACACCTGGTGCCCAAAGATGGCGCGCAATTCCACAATCGCTACCAGGCTGTTGTTGTTATTGTTAGGAATACAAAATACACACTTGTTTATTTGTAATGTAGCTATATTTTTATTGGTGTTTATTTGTATTTTTTTGTTGTATTGTTTATTTATACTGTTTACTTTTTTTTTTTTTTTGCATTGTTGTTTATTTGTATTGTTTATTTGTTTGTAAATATTGCTTGCACCTATAACCCTCTTCCTTCCCTTTTAACCATTAATAGTTTACGATAATAGCGTTCTGTTTCTGAATATTGTATATAATGAGAGAGAGAGAGAGAGAGAGAGAGAGAGAGAGAGAGAGAGAGAGAGAGAGAGAGAGAGAGAGAGAGAGAGAGAGGATGACTGACAGCTTGAAAATGTTGAAGGAATGAGAACAATAACGGAAGTGAGGGGAGAGGTGGGGGATATGTGAGAGAGAGAGAGAGTGAGAGTGAGTGAGTGGAAAGGTGGGGGAAATGAGAGAGAGTGAAAAGGTGGGGGAAAAGAGAGAGAGAGAGAGAGAGAGAGAGAGAGAGAGAGAGTGTGAGAGTGAGAGTGGGGTAAATGAGAGAGAGAGAGTGAGATTGAGAAAGAGTGAGAGTGAGTGGCAAGGTGGGGAAAATGAGAGACAGAGTGAGAGGAAGAGAAGGAGTCTGCTATAATATACAACTGAATATTCTTGATGATAGTATTCACGATCCAGAATAATGAACTCCAGGTAATGTATAACAAAAAAAAAAAAAGTTTTGTTATAATTAGACTGTATTATCTACATCAATATAATCTATTAATGTATATATATGCTGGCCTGGGGGTGTTGGTGCATAATTGGTTTTGTGTTCATTATGACGCATGGATCTGTGTGTGTGTGTGTGTATGTGTGTGTAAGACAGAAAAAGAGTATTGATTTGATTGGCTTATGCACAAAATAAATAATTGCAAAAAAAACCCACCACACAACACACACACACACATACAGAGAGAGAGAGAGAGAGAGAGAGAGAGAGAGAGAGAGAGAGAGAGAGAGATAGAGATAGAGAGAGTCGGCACATTATGAGTCACCAACAGTAAGTTCCCACAGTCTGGCATCCGGAACCTCTACTGTCTGTATGTCTGTGTGTATAACTGTATATGGTAATGAATGACTGTCTGTT
This sequence comes from Paralithodes platypus, assembly GCA_032716605.1. Taxonomy (NCBI): domain Eukaryota; kingdom Metazoa; phylum Arthropoda; class Malacostraca; order Decapoda; family Lithodidae; genus Paralithodes; species Paralithodes platypus. The sequence goes on from CM064505.1 coordinate 45,645,811, forward strand.
TTTAAATGGCAGTCTGTGTGTCTAATGGGATGTGTCTATACAGTATAAATGTCCGTGTCTAGCATACTTAAATGTTTGTCTAAATGTCTGAAAGTCTGTATGTCTCTGTGTATATATATGTAAATGAATGACTGTCTGTTTTAAATGGCTGTCTGTTTATCTAATGGCAAGTGTATGTAAATGTCTGGTAGCCTAAATGTCTGCCTGTTTATCAAATGTCCGTGTCTACTTAAGTGTCTCCCTGTATATTTATATATCTTTCTATCTATACAAGGAATACAAAGGACTTACAAACTGCAGAAGACCTACTGGTCCTTTCGAGGCAGTTTGGATATATACACTGCTAAGCTTACTAATAATTAAGTAGATAAAAGGATAGTAAAGGTGAATGCTCCTCCCCACCCACATCTCCCTCCGGCTTACACTGGCGTGGAAATACTCTTAGTTGGAAAACTATACCATGCAGTATGGAAAACTCGACATGGGATTTCGGATAGGATAGGAGAACATGAAGGAAGAGGTTTGAGAGAAGAAGGAATAGTAGGATAAGAAAGAAGAGTAAATTAACCTTCTGTCTGAACGTCTAAGGAAACAATTATGTATCTGTGCCTGTTTAGTTTAAAAACAAAACAAAAAAAAAAACAAAAAAAAGTTAAAGGTATGTCTGATTAAGTATGGTCTTTTAAATGGTCATATCTATGCCTGTCGATTTAAGTATTTGAATATCTGTTTGTCTGTCTGAATAAAGGTCTGTCTCTATAATTAATTTGGGTTTCGTGGTTGTTTGTGTGTATTGTTTTTACGTTTGATTGTGTGTTTGTCTGTTAACATGTGTCTCTTTGTAACTAAGTTGGTTTTCTTGCTTGTTTGTGTGTGTGTGTTGTTTTTCTGTTTGTGTGTGTGTGTGTGGTTTTTCTGTTTGTGTGTGTGTGTGTGTGTTGTTTTCTGTTTGTGTGGTTGTCTGTTTCTATGCCTATGTGCTTGTGTATTTCTATCTTTTCTTGTTTGTCTGTATGTTGCTTATGTGTATGTCTATGTGATGTGTTTTTACTGTGTGTGTTTCTAGTTTATCGGTGTTTGTTGATATGATTGGCTGTGGGCGAGTGTGTGTGTGTGTGTGTGTGTGTGTGTGTGTGTGTGTGTGGGGGGTGGTGTGTGTGCGTGTGTGTCTGTCGGTTCGGTTGTCTGTTGTTGTTGTCTGTCTGTCTGTCTGTATGTCTGTCTGTCTGTCGTCTCTAGTCTGTCTGTTGTCTGTTCTGTCTGTAATGTCTGTCTGGTCTGTCTCGTATGTATGTTGGTCTGTCTGTACTGTATGTGTCTCTCTCTCTCTATCGATCCCTATCTCTCTCTCTCTTCTCTACTCTAGCTCACCTCTCTCTGCTCTCTCTCTGGCCATAATAATAAGCCCAAAAATGGTGGAATAAAAGATATTTCAAAAGCTGCCCTGCGTGCTAAAAAAAATGCTAATGATAGATTAAAATCCTCCCCCCCAAACTGACGAAGAACGGATGTGATGAAATTTTGTAGAGCTACGACCAACGCACGCAAAGCCAAAAAGTTAATTAAGCCAAAGTAAAAAAGCCCTTAGAGTTACATATTGCGAATCAAAGTAAAAACAAACCGAAAGACGAAAGAATTCTATTAGTTATATCAGAAAGAACAAAAGTAGTTACTTCAACTGTTGGAGGACGTTAGTCGAATGAAAAAGGAGAATACACCCAAAGGACGAAGTACAAATGAGCCATAATGCCTCCAATACCTTCTTTGCATCAGTTTTTACAACAGAAGAACCTCAGTGATATCCCTACACCATACGCCGATTCAGATTGATAATTCAGATGTTCTAAGCAATATCACACGTTACAGAGAGCAGAAGTATTGAAATTGTTTGAGATAAACTCAAAGGTAAATAAAACGCACAGGACATGATACAATCTCGCCTAGAGTTTCTAAAAGTAGGCTAAGATATTGAGCTCTCCAAAACCACTGACATTACTATTCAATAAATCCTTGCCGAGTCTGGAACTATGCCTGAATCAGTGGAAGCTAGCCAAACGTAAACACCGATATTCAAAAAAGGCAGCAAAAACCTAACCAGTAACTATCGTCCAATTAGCTTAACCTCAGTTGTAGGTACAATGCTAGAAAACTGGTCATACGAGACAGGATCGTAAATCACTTAGAGGAAAAATAATATACTTAAAGATACTCCACACGGCTTTCGTAAAAAACGTTCCTGTTTAACAAACCCTCTTAGACTGCTTCCACGATCTCCTCAACCTCTACGATGAGAAGTAAAGCTGTAGATATTATATACCTTGATTTTCAAAAGGCCGCTTTGACAAAGTTCCCCACAAACGTTTACTGCTAAAACTAAAAGCGCATGGTAATAACAAGACGGTTGTGTTGAAACATGGATAGGAAAATTGGCCAGCAACAGAAAGC